>APFE030077374.1:58370-123510 GCA_000404065.3 Pinus taeda
TCCTTGCTGTTGTTCATTTATTTTCCTTGCCGTGTGGAGGGTATTAGGGTTTGGGTAGAATACATGAAAAGGCATTAGGGTTTTGTAAAGGGATTTGGGGGAGGGATAGGGTATTAGGAATTTGGGATGAGAAATTTAGTATTTATTGCAAATGAGATAAGATATAAACATATTATGACATTTGTGAATTTAATAGGAAACAAGGAGGGAATAAATAGGGATTTAAAGCCTTGAAAAAACATCAACCCTAGCATAACGCCTACATGAACAAGCAATCACCCAAATCCATTTCTCCTTACATTTCTTGCTGATAAACATATATATGCAAGCCCATCATTTCATGTTTCAAGCATTCAAACGCACTATAAGACCCTACCTCGATCAATTGAGCAAGCAAGAGGGCGATTTAGTCGATTTGGAGTGGTTCTGTAGAAGACAGCTTGAGTGGTCGCGCCCCGCATGAGTGGTCGCGGCCTTTAGAAAAATGCACTGTAGAGGGGTCGCTGAGTGGTCGCGCCCCACCCAACTAGTCGCGCACTGAGCCTGAGTGGTCGCGCCCATGAGAATGACTCCAACTTTATGCAAATCGCCTCTTTTGACCTCTCACTCGTTTTGCAAGCTCTCAAATGCATAATGAGGCTGTTTAGAGGGAAATTTACTCTTTATAGGCCCAATTTGAAAAAATTAACTTACCAAACCCACTTTCTAATGTTTTTGTTTTGACATTCACTTTTAACATTGTTTTGAGTTCACTTTGTCCTGAATTTGATCTTTTGAGTGCTTTAACTCCATTCTTTTTGCAGGTTGACCATATGATGGACTCTGGCGAGGAGACCAAGGTTATTGCCGGCATTTTGAAGAAGTTTGAAAATTTTCCTTATTTTTTGCAAATTTCACATGACCTTGGATTTAAAAACAGGGTTTTTAAATCCAAGGTATAAATGAGCTGTACCTGATGAAAAAATATCAATGGAACATATTTACATACCTCCTTCCGGCTTGCTGGGGACTATTAGACCTTTGACTCATGAACTTGCAGTGATTTTTGACCAAAACCCTAGACCTAAGACTTGGGATTTCAAGACAAAAATAAAACAAGTGTAACACAAGCTCATTTAAATGATATGATCTGATCCAGCAAAGCCAATAAGGGAAGAAGGACCAGCTCCTCCATCAGTTTTATGGCATGCCTAACGGGATGCAAAACTGATACTGATGAGACACCTACCTATGCACATGCAAAGAGCTTTTGATCACCGATGGAGGGCTCAAGACCGACACTAACAGAGTTCATCCATCTTGAGAGTATCTAGATCCTTCAATTCTTCTATGGCATTTACTTTGGAGTCAAATCTATCTGGGAGAGATCTTAAGACCTTTTGAACAATGGTTCTTTCTTCAATGTTTTCGTCCAATCCTTTAAGAGAGTTGACCACTTCAGCTACTCAGAGAAAGTGTGAAGCAATATCTTCTTCATCATCCATTTTCAGACTTTCAAATTGCCTTCTATGATTTTGAAGCTTTTCCTTCCTGACTTTGGAGTCCCTATTGTATAAGCTAATTAGCTTATCCCATACTCCTTTGGCAGAGTTACAATTCATGACTTTTGTAAATTCAGAATCAGTTATTCCACTAGTGATGGAGTTTAAGGCTTTTGCATTTGCAATGTAGACTTTCCTCTCGTCTTGATCTGTCGGAAGAGTGGAAGGAGCTATGTACTCATTTAAGACTGAATGCCAAACTTCAGGTCCAAGGGACATTAAGTAGTAGGAAATTCTCTTTTTCCATAAACCAAAATTTGTGCCATCGAAGAGAGGAGGTCTTCTTGACACTTCTTGATTTCTCATCATGACTAAGAATCCTTCTTCAAGCTGTTAGGCTGATATGAAGAAGTCTGCTCTGATACCAAATGTTGGAAATACTGAGAGGGGGGTGAATCAGTATTTATTTTTCAATTATTAATTTTATCAGTTAAATATATATATATAATATATATATATATATATAATATAATATAATAATATATATATATTATATATATAATTATATAGATATATATATATATATATATATATAAATACTATATAATGATTCAATCAGTTTCCAAGCACCAACTTGAACTCTATGTGAGGCTCCAACCTCCAGAGCACCAACTCCCAGGACACCAATCCTTTCAGTTCTGGGGCACCAACCTTAAGGGCTCCAACCCTCTGTTGTAAACTGTCTAGATCTATTTGGTTGTAATTATTTGTTCCCAACCCTGCTGGGCCTATGACTTACTTTTTTCCTCTTATTCCTTCCATTTCTGCTAGAGCTTCGACTTCCTTTATTTTCTTATAGTTTTCCAGTCACCCTAAACTTTCCTTGTTCTTTGTTTTATATTCCTGATACCTCTGACCTTTTGCTTCCTTTCTCTACTGGCTCTTCGGCTTCCTCAACGATCACTTGATCTTTCAACTTCCTCTGTGCTCAATCTTTGGCTTCCTCTGTCTCTTCAAATCCATCAATACACATAGGACACGTTGATGTGGAAGAGGGGCCAAATTACAATAGTGTTGCATATTAAAAAATATCAGAGAGGCCCTTTTTAATATTCATACAATATACATTAATTGTTCATGAAAACCATATAAGAGAGACTATAGTCATATAGAGGTCCCACATGCCACGTCATCCTTTTATTGCAATTTCTGCTTATGGAGGTCCACACATAACATAGCTGATTCCCAACTGCCGACGGAGTGGATGTGATATGGTATTAAACAGATATTAATAAGTCTGTCGGGTCCATACCCTTATCGCAATCCTCGGATTGACATTCCTTTGTACATTGTGATTACCGCAGATGCGACATTTGATTAAGCCATGCTATAATGGTGTAGTCCGGTCCGCAATTATATCACAATCGACAGATTTCAATGTGGCAAAAACTTTAACCAAGCTTGCGATATTGCGACGGACGCGATATTACAATAGGGAATGATAATGTTGCAGCAGGTCCGCATACGTATCGCAATCAGCATTTTAATGTGGCAAGGCTTTAAAGAGGCTTGTGATATGGCAGATGTGATGTAACTTTAAAGTGTATTACAATGGAATCATTGGGCCCATGTATTGTATCGCATCTATATAATATATATATACTCCTCCGTTCTTAACTTTGGCTAATGCGGACTTAACACATAACCCTTTATCCCCTTTAATTCTATTATAACCCTCGTATAATGGGAATATACACAAACACGTGAACTTGCATTTTCCACTTTTCCATAGCTTTGGCACATTTATCGATGCTTACCTTTATCAGGCTCATTCTCCACTGTAGATTAACTCACGCTATATGCAACAACTATCAGAGATTTCGAGTGGACAAATGGCACGGAGAATACCCACCTGATAAAGCGGTTTTCCCTTTCCACCCTCGTGCTACATGTCGTTCGGTTAATGGAATTGGGTGCTCTCCTCTAAATACCACTTACCGCCTAGCATCCGCTCGAAAACCACTTCCACTATTACAAACCCGCCTTTTGGAATATAACCACTTGCATTCACTCTTCATACATCTTCTTGATTTCTACCGATATTATATAATCCTTCACTTTTTTGGCTCCTCTGTTAACTTCTTTGGCATATATTACATGCGATACTCCCGATATGGCTTCTCCTCAATCTCTCACTCTTACACTTACTTGGCTTTCCTGTGGCTTCCAATACTGCTCCAATACCTCTTCTCTGCTTTGATAGCTTTGCTTTGATAGCTCCTATGACTTCCGATATTCTCTCCAATGGCTTGACTGTCTTGGCTTTCCTCTGGTTTCTCCTCATGGCTTCTTGCTCCTGTTTCTTCACAAATATGCTCTACTTCTCCTTGGCCTCACATCATTGTTTACTCATCTAGAATATTTCTATATTGACATCAATGACAATCTAGGTCAACAGATTTGATATAATATGTTCTTGTTGCTGAGAAGGGAATGGGTTTTTGAGGACTGCAAGGGTTCAGGCAGTGTCCTTTTGCACAAGTAGGTATGTGGATTCTTGAAGGCGAGGGAGTTTATAAGTCATATCGTCCTCAACACATATCTTGAAAGGGAACTTGACAAATTTTTCCTTCCTTTTCTTAGATTTAGCGACAAATTTTTTATTGGGATTGTTATGGGTAATGGGTTGCTCCTTAGAAGGAGAGGTATTTTTCTTATTCTTCTTGTTCTTACCACTGGGTTTTTGTATAGAATGAACAAAGTTTATCACAACAGTTGGAGGAGAAGAAAATTGGGTAGTAGGAGCGGTAGTAATAACAAAAGATAACTGAGCAGCTTGTCCTCTCAATTGTTTTACAACAATCCTAGAGGTAGCGCTGATGATGTTGTCAATGTGTGCACTAGGTTCTTGAGTAGCGGGAGCATTGGAATTTCGAGGGGAATTATGGAGAAAATCTTAAATTATTCCAGATTGTGAATAGATCAAATCTAAACGTTGGGCACGACATATTGATTAGTCTTCTGTAACCACACCAGCCGTGGAAACACACTTGGAAATGGGGGGGAAGAAGAGACTTGCAGAACTAGTTTGTGAAGAGGTAATCCGGAATGGGATATTTGATAAGCCTCTGCCTATGTCTCCATTCATTGATGTGATCAAAGATGTGGGTGGAAGTGTCTTGGTAAAGTAGTAAGGAGTTCCATTCTGGTTTAATAATAGTTAGGAAGTTGGAAGTGCGTTAGAAATTCCATTGCCAGGGCACCAAAGGTATTGAATGACATGTGGTAACTCAATGTACCAGTTGGCAACATTTCTAGTAAGGGTATGTGGGACGAGTCTGAGCCAGATATTATCATGAACCATGGAGTTCGATACACACCATAAACAGTAAGTAGTGACATGCATATTCGGGTCATCTCGTTGTTTTTCCTCTAACTTTAGGATGTTTGTATGTATCTTATGCGAGATCAGAGGCCAAAGTAAGTTATGATTGTTGGGGTCATTTGTTAGCTTATAAAGATCTGAGATGTCTAGAGTTTCCAAGAAAGGAAAAGGCGTAGGTGCCCACAAATTCGACCAAGGAGGTGGAGGATGACTTGAAGGACCAAAAAGTCCCCCCATAAAATGGTTTCTAGGAGGATACGTGTCATGCAGCGAATAATATCTTCCTAGGGGTGGCAGTGTGGTCTATTGGAAACAATGATAATACTCAGAGGGGTGGGATGGGGTGAATCAGTATTAAGGTTAATTTTAAAATTTTATTCCTATTTACTTTTCTTATTCAAGCTTGTCACCCATCCATATAATCAGCAACAATATGTAATATGGAAGCAACATGAAATCAACATACAAGCATACAAACCATGAGTATCATACACCTTAGACACAATGATTTTACGTGGAAACCCTTTTGGGAAAAAACCACCAAATCTTGTTGTTGTTATTTATGTAAATAAAAGCACCTACTCTAGTACATCAATCTGTTTTGTGAGCACCCACTCACATGAAGCACCAACTTCCTCTTTTTGTATACACCTATCCATCTTACCAAAAGCACCATGCGAGGCACCGACCTCACATATTTTTTGCAAGCACTAACTTCTAGCTCAGATTTTTGAAAACCAACTTGTAGGAGGCACCAACTCCCAAGATTTCTCAAGCACCCACTAGATATGGAAGCACCAACTTCCTGTATGTAAGCACCAACCCACAATCAAATAGGAACTGAATGTTCTCTGTAATTGGGTAGCCACTCTGCCTGACAACAACTTTGTTCTCTCTGCTCACATTGCTCACTCTACAACAACCCTTTGATCTACTCAACAACAATCACTCATCGAAGTCCACGCAACTCTGTTCTCTACTCTTCATCAATAGTCACTCAGATCTCAACCTTTTTCTCTCCACAACACATACACAACTCTTGGCCTTATTTCTCTACATAGGCACCTCCAACCTTTCTTGCAACGCATGAACTTTTAGCCTTTCTCACACAACATAAGAAACTTCGGACTTTCTCACACAACACAGGAAACTTTGGCCTTGCTCACACAGCACAAGAAACTTCGGCCTTGCTCACACAACACATGAAACCTCGGCCTTGCTCATAGAGCGCAGAGGAAACTTGCGCCTTTACTCACAACAACACAACTGTTGAGGTCTCTTACCTTTGCATAGGAATTCTGGACCTTTCTCTTCAAAACTGGCTCTCTTTCTCAACCTTGCACAATAGTGCACACACTCAGAGATTTTCCACTTAGCTCACTTGCAACTATGCTGATTTCCCCCACATTGCTCATTTGGCTCATGGGTTTTGTTCCTCTATTGACCCCCGATCGATGTTGCCACTCAATCCTGCATTCACACTGCACGAGTGTACATTGGCATGGATCTTCCATTTTGTTGTCGCATCTGAATTGGTCTCTGCCACTGCATTAACCATGAGAATGGGCACCTGACTATTTCTCCACACTAAGAATGATTTCTTAGTCCACCTGCACACTCCAACTAGGCACAGTCCTCTCTGTGAACAATACTCCTCTCACTGAGGCTCTCCATGCTTATTCATGGTTTCTCATGACTTGGATGTTCTTTGGTATGGCTTCTCTATGCACCATTGTCCTTGTTTCCTTATCTCAAAGTTTTCTACTGATCCATTTGACTCCATGAATCAAATCCATCAATCTACATTTGTTCTATCATAGCTGACCCATTCATCCACTTAAATCACTGAGATGTGCATCAGAGCATAGGAATAGCTTGTCTCACCTCAAGGCAGACCCAACACTCTTTCCTAAATATCGTGGTCCTTTCCACCTTGACCCAACGATCTTTGATAGTCACCATTAATCCCGATACCAATTCCTCTACCTCTACATTCAACTTCTCAACTACCGACCTAGACGCTCTTTAAAGCTTGGTTCTTCCTTATCGGAGTGATTCCATATCACAATATTCACAATGGTGCAATATTCTAATCTTCCGATTGCCGACCTTCGATATGACGAGCTCCTTCCACTTAGCCCTTCCCACATTTCTCACCATAGGACCAAGGTCGTGACCTGCCACTTAGCCTTGAGGTGCTAAAGTGTTTTTTATTTTGTAGGGGGTTATTTTTCCTTTGTTAAGTGCTTAACGCCCTTGGTTCTTTAAGTTATTCTTAACCATGTGCTAGCAAAATATCAGATCCCCTCTCATCAGAAGTTTTGAATTGAGGATTTAACTTTGGAGTTGTGATATTCCCACTTTTGATAAGGCCCATAGCTCTCAGTTCTCGGACCCATCTCCATTCCTTTGGTTCTTTGAGTCTTTGTGACCATGGTGCCAACCCAATATCGGAGCCCCCTTATCATAAAATTTTCAAGCATTAAGTGTTACAAAGTGCCAACATCCTCAACCTCCGATATGCGATCTTCGATATGATGTCATCACTCCACGTGGCACCTCATGAGTGGTGACACGTGTCACTCAAATTTGTCCACTTAGGCCCCCTCAAAATACCAAAACTACCTACCACGTGTCCTTTTGTACTGCCACATCATGTTGACATCAAATGCCACTGTATCTTATTGGAGCCAACCATATGTTTCCATGTGTCCTTATCAGAGCCAATCACATGCGGCCATGTGTCTTGCTAGAGGAGAGAGAAAGGGCTCGCCCACCCTTGGTTTTGCGATGGAATCCTTTATCGATGTCCCTGTTGGATTTTAATGATATTGGCACTTTACCAATGTCACAACTTTTAAAATGTTCTCACATTCAGAAGTTTTGATTCTTTGATCGTTGATTTCTAATGTCTCTAGACCTCCGATATGCGATGTGTCGATATGCTTGATGCTCTGATGTTGCGATGCATTGGTATGCCCGACCTCTGATATGGGTGATGCTCTGATGTTGCGATCGCTAATATGGTTGATGCTCTGATGTTGTGATCACCGATATCTATGGACCTCCAATATGTGATCGCTGATATGCTGATATGCCAATGTGGATCTCGGACCTCCAATATTCCACTCTTCTTTAGGAATTCAAGTCTCTGAACATTGACAAGCCATAACTTTTGATTCAGGAGTCCTTTTTTGGACTTCCACATATCATTGGAAAGATCTTCCAGAGAAATTTCCAATGGAGAGGGTCTGATGTCGGCTTCGAGACCATCTTCTACCTCTAATATGGCTCCAAACTCTCTACCATTATTTTTCTCCTTGACTCTCCAGACAAAGGAACTCACAACCACCATGATGATCCTCTTCATGAAGCTTACAACTATCATGGACTTCCATATATTCCATCACTGTAATCATAATTTTATGGCTTCTCCAATAATCCTGATACTGTGATTATTTTCTACATGAATCCTGTAGCCACCATGAGATTCCTCCTGGGCCATTACTGCTAACATCTATTGTGACAAGCATCCAAGCTAGTCTGGTTGACATTAATGCCGACACTCATGCCAACAGATAGGAAATGCTCTTGCCAACAGTTAGGCAATGCCAAATACCCAACACATATCCCTAGCATGAATATTGACATCAATTCCAACAAACTTGCAGATGCCTTCACTAGGCCACTTCCCATCCAGACAGTGCCAACTTTCCAACAATCTCCCCCTTTGGCATTGATGGCAACACTCCATCCTTCTCTTCATGTGATGTCCAAACCTTATGTTGCTTCCACACATCTAATTGCATGAGACACCAATGGGCTTCTTTCTTTTGCATAGGCCATCACAACTTCTCCACAAATTATCTCCCCCTTTGACATCAATGGAAAGGGGCTACAAGTTTCCTTTATCTCCCCATGCAATCACTTGGTTGTGAAGACTAGAGTCTAGCTATTGAGATGTGAATTCTTCTTCGCAGACATATCTTCTAGGACTGCCACTGCTACTACTCCATAAAATGGGAATATTTGATATGCTCCCCCTGAAAATATATTGCCTCTTCTTTTTCCTTCATGTTTTGGACACCTTATGGCTGCTTGCTGAGCACTCTCTCCACTAATGCATCTTTTGTATCAAAAATATTGATACCCATTAAACTGCTCATGGCATTGTTGTTGTTGCAAATACCAATTAATGATGATGCATCTAGGCTCACACTTATTCACTGCTGCTGCTGCTTCTGAGACTGCGCTCACATTTTTTAGCATCTCCACTTCTCGCCCTGAGATCATTCTCATACAATAGGGATTGCTTCTTATACCAGTTGCACCAAAGGAAATGATACAAATGGAGTATTGTACCAAGCAAACTCTAATATTTATTTTGTCAAAAAGAAATTTCCATTTACACACAAGGTCACTCATCATGAGCCCAACACAACCAATTGACATAGAAATACCAATTTTAGGGTTAAGGGACATGAAAATGTTGCACCAATTGTGTTATATGAACACGATACTACTATGCATAATTAAACCCACAACTTAAATGAAATAAGGGTATTTCACTGAAGATACAACCCTTTCATTTTCTCAGCAATCTCCCTTGTTTAGGCTTGCCCATTGTTGCCCACTACTTCTTATCAAAGAAACTACCCTTGAGCCAATGCTCTTTGATCTCCTACAACAAATTTCTTACCTCTGCGTGGGGACTGATCCTATGGACCTAAATTGACTATGAGCTTCCTGAAATTTACACTTCCATTGCAACCCATATTCTTCCCACAACATAAGATATTGTTGTGTACTCTTCATGCTAGTTGCACTTCTCCTTTTCAATGCCAATACATTCAAGATAGACCAATTTATTCTTGAAATCAGCAAGAAAACACAACCATACCTTCATAAATGAGATGCACCTTTCTGTTTATTCCTTTTGGTTTCCTGCATCTGACTTATTCGACCTCCCTTGAGGCTATTATCTTGCTTCACTCAAGAGAAACATAGGATCTACTCCCCCTGAGCAAATAATCCTCTTTCTTGCTCCATACCTTCAATGGTCGAGTCCTAATAGAAGCATTACCATCTTTCTTCTTCTTTACCCCTATTTGGGTCTTCTCTTGGCTACACATGGGTAGAGGAAATTTATCTTTAGCCTCCTCTTTCTTTACCCAACTCTTTTGACACAGAGCAATGAAGAAAATTCTGTATTTCTCAAATCCATTCTTTATCCTTGTCTTCAAATCCCAAGCTACTGCATTCACATGCATATGTTGAGAAGCATTCCATTTCTTCTCATTTCTGTAACTAGCTCTCTTGTGCCCGATATTGCCATAGTTGTAGCATTCAATATGGCTCAAGGCTGGGGAAAAAGGAGTTATATTTCTTTGTACCATTCTTTCCAAAACTCCTATCATGACCAACACGCCTTCTCCTAGATTTTTTGTGAATTCTTGGGCTGCTTCTACCCAACACATCTTGTTTCCTTATATGCCATTTACAGTCTATGGTTTTATGTCCAAAATTATTGGAAGAAAAACAAAACCCATAAATAGGATTTTGTTTATAGAGGTTACCTTTTCTCTAAAGGCTCTATCGTTGAGAAGGAAAGGTCCTCAGCTGGCTCTTCATGTTCCTTCTATAAATTTTTCATTACTTCCATGCACTCTTTCTTTCAGGTGCCTAGCTCTCTTTTGCTTCTTTGTTTGTTGTTGCATCTTAGCCTTCTGTTGCCGCCTTTCTTTCTCTTGTTGTTGTTGCTTTCCGTGCCGATGTTGCCTTTCCTTCTCTTGTTGTTGTTGCTGCTGTCCAACAACCTTTATTTCTTTGTTGTTGTTGGAACCTTGGACTCCCTTTACCTGGGAAGTTGACCTTTCAACCCTTGGATTATTGGAGCTAGGTTTTTCCTTGAAACCCAAACCAATCTTGATGAGAGGGGATATTTTATTGCCAAGCATCTCATCCAAGAGTTTCTTACTCCCCTCAAGCTTTTGATAATGAGACAACTCCTTAATTGAATTTTTTAAGTCATGTGTCAATGAGACTACCTCATTTTTTTGTCTCCCACAATAATCTTCCTTCTCACCCAATTGATTGGTTAACTTTCCATTCAGTCTAGTAGCCTCTTCTTGTTGAGCATTTCGATCAACTAATGTTTTTCTCAACCTTCCATTCTTAAGCTCATAAATATTCAGTTGCTCCTCTTGCTTGAGATTTTTTAATCAAGGTAGTCATTGATGTCAATATGGCATTGGCCAAGATGGAAAATATTCTTGTAGATGCTAGATGATGACGATGAAGATGTCAAAATTACTCTTGATGGAAGAAGTGGCAATCATGTACCTAATTATCTAGAAGCACTCGATGACCATTCTTGATGTACATAAGTAGAAGACTACCATTGTATCCCTATGACATACACTATCTTACCTCCAACACTCGTAATTAAAGAATACATGATGACATGTCCTACCTCCAATGATGTGAAGCCACAATCCTTGATGTCCTTACCTTCGGTGGTGAAAGATGACATGATGCTGCATTTGATTGATGACATATCTATGTACTATCTTGAGGACATGTTGACATTAATGGTGACATGTTGACCCTATGAAGTAGAAGAAAAAAAAAATGAATAAATCCATTCATGAAGGAGAAGCCCATCTATGAAAAAATATTGATGTCCTCCATTTTTGCACCAATAAATGACCAGACACATTAAAAAGTAATTTTTACTACCTTAGAGGTAGAATTTCTCTATGAGACCTTCACCATCCTTTAGAGCATATTTTTAGCTTTCCAATGAGCTCTTACTTGGCCCAAAATCCCAAATAATTTGGGAGATATAAAAATTTTCAATTAAGGATATTATTTTGGACATTGAGCTAACCTATGCTCAAGGACACAAGTCGGCCTCCAAATAGGGACGTGTATTTTCATCTTACTGTGGGAAAAAAACTATATATAAGGATTTCAGACCTCATTTTAACCATCTAATTTTGGTGAAAGACACAGAATTTAGTGGCCATTTTAGAGATAAAAACACAGGACAACAAGGAGGTTGCGGAGGACAAGGAATATTTCAATTTGGGTATTTTTTTATTGGCTACCTATGGAGTAATATATTGCAGCTCGCTTACACCTCAAAAATTGTGGATAGGGGCAGGAGGCTCAAAAACTCAACTACGGACAGTTTCTTGAAATAATTCTTGTGACATCCACCTATTGGAGAAGTTCAAAGGAAACGACCTATGGTGACTAACATCTTGGACTAGTAAACAGGAATTGCTAAAGTTTACTTGGATTACTCTTACCCCTCCATACCTCAGATCACTATTTTGACAGTCCTATAGGAGGCTCAAACATATTAAAACTTGGATTGATCACCTACAGCAGCTCAGACTTTGAGACATGACTGGAAAAAGTTATAAACTAGGACTTACTGTAGTGTTTGACTTTGTGACAACCTTTTGAAGGCTTGAGCTCAGATCTGTTGGGTGCCTAGAATTCACCACAGAACAATTTGAATGCTGAATTTAGGGGCTCAGACAGTCAACATTTTGGAGCTTAGTTTGGATAACAGATTGTTGTTCAGTCAAGGCTCGGGCTATGGCTACAAGAGGACCTCACCACAAACTTTTGGACCTAGACACTAGTTGGCTTGTAGAGCAAACCAACAACTTTTCGTTGAATGATTGGAAGTCTGGTTTTTGCATTTGTAACCTAGGAATATTGTGGAAGACTTCCTTGAAGACTTGTCCAAAGAACTATTGGAGCAATGAACTGTACAATGTCTTAACAAAGATAATCCTTAGAATCTTTTGTTGCAGACCTTGGTTGAAACAATATTGGAGATTGGATTTGTTGTGTTTGGACAAGTACTTCTTGATCTATTGAAACCCTTGTTGAGGATAATTTGAAGCAAGATTAAGCAACTTCGTTGAATATTGTAGAAAGCAGAATTGTGAAGCACTTGAAGGATCCTTGAAGACTTGTTAAGGAAACTTGTTGAAGGACATTGTGTGCAGACCTATTGAATCCTATTGGAGACAGTCTTGAAGACCCATGATGAAGTCTTCATGAGGTGACCTTGAAGAAATTTTGTTTGGGTAATATGAAGAGCAATGGTGACACCTTCATGTGAAGAGAAAGGCTGTCATTGATGACGTGACATGGAGACTAAGTGAAGGCATTGTTGAAGATTGATAGGGCTCGGTGAAGAAGACATTGGGAGCCATGAAGTATAAATAAACACATCTTGATGAAGTAAAGCAAGGGTTGGAGCCCAAGAAGTTGGAGCCTAGAAAATACAAGGTTGGTGCCTTGGAAGGTAGGGTTGGAGCCATAGAGGATCATAATCCTCAAGAAACCAGGTTGGAGCCTGAACTAGATATAGGGTTGGAGCCCTTGAGGTTGGTGCCTCAAAATTGACAAGGTTGGTGCCTTGGAGGATAGGGTTGGAGCCCTAGAGGATCAGAGTCCTCAAGAATCTAGGTCGGTTCCTACAGAAGAAGATATCGAATTGGAGTCCGTGGGGACGGTGCCTCAAAATTGACAATTTCAGTTCCTTGGAAAGTCAAAGTACATGCTTGGCATATCCCAGGTTGGAGCCTGGGTGTCTTCATCTAGGGTTGGAGCCCTATCTATAATGTACTTGATTCAATGTAAAGATTATATTAATAAAATCATTTATTCCTATTGTTCATTTTGTGTTCTAAATATAAGTGATCTAACTGGTAAAAATAACAATTGAAAAGAAATATTGATTCACCCCCCTCTCAGTATTTCCAACAATTGGTATCAGAGCCAGTGCCTTCACTAAAAGCCTAACAACTTGAAGTTTGATCATTAGAACACAAATGGTGAATCCGAGGAAGAAAGTCTCCAATCCTCCTAAAGATGTGTCTCCCTCAACCACTAAAATTGAAGTCAGTCAATTTGTGAAGGCACCATTGTTCAATGGAAACTTTGATATATGGGAGGAAATAATGAGGAATTTCTTAAAGAATCAAGGCATTGAAGTCTGAAAAATGGTGATTACTGATAGTATGATGGATGGAGAATCCAAGGAACATAATACAAGAGCAATGAAAGCAATCTTGAATGGGCTACCTGATTCTATGAAGGCCATTTTGAAAAATGTTCGTCAGTAAAAGGCATATGGGATAAAATTCATGATATTTACTTAAAAGGAGCACTAACAATGATCTCTAGTCAAGAAAATGATGGAAAACAAGAAGGAAATACAGAGCTCATCAAGGAAGGTGAAGATAAGAGTTATAACATCAATGCTAAAGAAGACCTAGAAGATGAAGAGAATTAAAAATATTTTGAAGAATATCTCCTCACTAAACTTATGGCTACCATGGAAGAGATTAAAAATTTGAAAAAGGAAAATGAGGAACTTAAGAAGAAAGTGCAATTTGGTGACTAGGACAAGATAAGGAAGGAATTTGATCCTATCAAGCTTCAAGTACAAGAAAGAGATGAGGAGCTCGCCAAGATTAAGGAAGAATTTCATCAAAACAAGAGAAAGCATCAAGAAGAAGTCATATCCATGACAAATCAATTGGATAAGGCAAAGAAACGGGAAGATACCTTGTCAAGCCACCTTGAACAAAGGCCCACGAGCTTGAACAAACTTGAAGAAGAGATTGGTCAATACAGGGAAGAGGTCTCCTCCCTTAGATCACAACTAGAAGAAGCAAGGAAACAAGCACAAGGAGTTGAGAAGGAAATGGAAACATTCGCATTCATAGAAGGACAAGTTGATAAAATAGAAAAGGAGAGAAACACCATGACATGCCAACTAGAAGAGAAGGATGATGACATCATCAATTTAAGAGCATAAATCATCTCACTTAAGGCCCAATCATCTGAAGCAACCAAGTTGAAGGAAGAAATGAAGATCATACTCTCAAAGAAGGATGAAGAAAGCAAGAAAATGAAAGAAGAAATTGTATATCTTAAAGAGGAAGTTGACTTGCTGAATAAGAACTTGAAAATTTCTCAAACCCCAGATGACACCCTAAGTCATCTGTCAGGCCAAGAGGTAACTCCTCAAATGAGATTCTTTTTATTCATTATGGTTGTTCATAGTTATATACATGAGGGAGTGATTGTTGAGTTTCATCTCCTGATGACTCTTCATTTTCTCTTATTAATTATTTACATTATTTACAATTGTTCACCCAATCCCTATGATTAGGAGTCAACATTCCCCCCCTTAATCTAAAGGGATGTTGGTGAGTCCAATCATCATTTTGGATCTTTCAAGCTTTTCTCTTCCAAGTGCTATGGTGAAGATGTCTGCAATATGCTCCTTAGTGGAACAATGGAGAAGATGGATTGTTTTGGCCTCAACATGATGCCGAATCAGATGATATTTTGTATTGATGTGCTTTGTTCGATCATGGAGCTTTGGGTTCTTGGCAAAGTTTATTGTAGAGGTATTGTCAATCATGAGTGGAGTCAAATGTACTTGTTTTACTTTCAAATCTTCCAGAATTTTCCTGAGCCACACAATTTCTTTTGTTGCCTCAGTTGCTGCCACATATTCTGCCTCCGTTGTGGAATCTGCTGGAACTGATTGTTTGCGTGATCTCCAGGAGACAGCTCCTGATCCAAGACTCATAGCATAACCAGCAGTAGATACCCCAGTTTATTTGTCTCCATCTAAGTCTGAATCAGAGTATCCAATCAAGTTGAAGTCGCCCACCTGTGTATACTTGATTCCAAAGTCTTGAGTTCCCTTCAAGTAATTTATAACTCTTTTTGCAGCAGACCAATGTCCATTACAAGGCTTTTGCATAAACCTGGAGGATTCTAACAACAAACGAAATATCTGGTTTGGTAGTAGTCAGGTAGTTGAGACTTCCTACAAGTTGTCTATACTTTGTTGCATCCTCAAATTCTTTTCCTTGAATGGATGTGAGATTTAAGTGTTATTCCATTGGAGTAGTTAGAGGATTGCAGTCAGCCATGCCAAACCTAATCAACAGATCTCCAATGTACTTATTTTGAGAAAGGAATATGGACTTCTGATGTTGAGTTGCTTCAATACCAAGATAGTAATGAACATAGCCCAATTCAGTCATTTCAAAACCTTTCCTCAATTCCTTCTTTATGGATGCAATTTAGCTCTCATTGTTCACCATCATCAGAAGATCATCTACATATACCACAAGATATACAATTGTTTTTCCAACTTTCTTGAGAAACAAAGTTGCATCATCAAGATCACAATGTTTGAAATTGAGTTTCAGAAGATGCTCAATTAGTTTCTCATCCCAGGCTCGTGGTTCTCATTTGAGACCATACAAGGATTTCACAAGTTTGAATACTTTATGTTCATGTCCTTTCATAACAAATCCTTCAGTATGGGACACAAAAACATTCTCTTTTATATCTCCATTCAAGAAAGCAATTTTTACATCCATTTGATGGATTTTCCAACCGTTCTGAGCTGCTAGGGCAAAGAGTGTTTGGATGGTACCCCATTTTGTTGTGGGGGAAAAAGTCTCCTCATAATTGACCCCTTCCTTCTGTGCAAAACCTTTTGCCACAAGCCTGGCTTTGTGCTTGTCAAGTGAGCCATCAACTTTATACTTGTTCTTGTAGACCCACTTGCATCCAATTGGTTTGGTTCCCAATGGAGGATCAACCAGCTTCCAAGTGCCATTATTTATCAAGGCATCATACTCCTTTTGCATCACTTCTTTCCATTCAGCATGAGAAGCCGCTTCTTTGAAGGAAGTTGGTTCAAAATCTATAGACAAATTCAATTCAAAATCATAAGAAATATCCATATCAACAGGTGAATCAGAGTCATCTACATCACCTCCATTTTGTTGGGTTGAATTTCTAGTTCCTGTCTTTCCAACCTCATTAGGATGAATACTTTCAAGTGTCTTTGTTAGCCACTTTGGGGGACCTTTTTGAGATGGTCCAGGCTTATCATTTGATTGAGTTTGGACTGAATCAAGATTGAGTCTCCCAATTTTGTCAATCACATCACTCAAAGTATCATCAGTTGTTGGAGTTTCATGCGAGGGAGAGAGTACTTCAGAAGAAGATTCCACAGGTTGATCCAGTATAGGAATCCCCCCTTCAAGATGTGGAATCTGATTATCAAACTCTTGAAATGATTTTGCATTTGCGAATCTATCCAAGCGATCAAGTTGCCACTCAACAACATTGTTAGCTTTGGATGATTAAAGAAAGATTACATCTCTAGATTCAATAAACGTTTTATTGACTTCATCATAAAGACGATATGCTTTGGAGGTGTTTGAATACCCCAAGAAGATACATTTACGACTCCTTGCACCAAGTTTGTTTCTACGTACCTTTGGTATCAAGGCATAACATGTGGAACCAAATACCCTAAGATGCTTTACCGAAGGAATGTGCCGATACCACATTTCATGAGTCTTGTTTCTAATAGAATTATATGGAAATCTATTCTTTACATATACAGCACATAGAACTGCATAAGCCCAAAACATCAATTTTACATTCTTAAAAAACATCATGGAGTGCACCATATTTAAGATTTTCCTATTCATTCCTTCAGCTACTCTGTTCTGTTGGGGATTATAAGGCACAATTGTTTGATGTTTGATCCCATGTTGGCGAAGATAGTTTTCAAATTCATTTGAAGTGTATTATTTTCCATTATCAGTGAGAATAGAGCCAATATGAGATTGTGCATCATTTTCAATCCATGTATGAAAGTTCTTGAATGTTTGAAAAGCATCGGATTTGTTCTTTAATAAATAAAACCAACACATTCTGGTGTATTCATCAATAAATGTCATCATATATTTATTTCCATTTGCAGAAGGAACATGCATTGGACCACATAAATCTAAATGAATGAGTTCAAGTTTTCTATGTGCTCTGGAATGTGAATCATGAAAATATTGTTTGTTATTCTTTCCTAGAATGCAAGCACCACATTGCTTAAGTTTCTTAGGAATTGTAGGCAAACCTGTAACACCATTTTTCTTCAACAAGCGGAGCCTATCATAGTTCAAGTGTCCAAATCTAAGTTGAGAAGCCTTTCTTCTTCTATCCCCATCATGACAAGTGAGTGGTCTGATTCTTTTCTCACTTCAACCTTACCATCAAACATGTGAATGGAGTGTCCTTGTTGGCAGATGTGGACCAAGGACAACAAGTTTCTCCTCAGCCGTGAGAGATATAAAACATGATGCAAAAGAAAGTCTAGAAGACCAGGCAATTTAAGCCTGATTGTGCCCAGCCCTAATGGTTTAATTTTTGCTTTGTCTGCAAAGTATACTGCTCCATCAATATTGTCAGTAAATTCTTCAAAAAAATCTCTTCTAAAGATCATGTAGCAAGTGAATCATTAAATAAGTCTTCATTTAATCCAATATTACAACGTGACACAACATAGTGAGCGATTCAGGTGCTTTACCTTTCTCTTTGTAATTAGTTTTACATTGGGTTGGTTTCTTTCCTAGCTCAATTTTGTCCTCATGTGATCCATCTCTTTTGCAATGAAAATCTGACTTTTCTCCTTGAGACTGTTTGGCCCCCCACCCCTCTACCCCCCCGCCTCTAAAATTTCTTCTTCCTCTTCCTCTTCAACCACCTCTTCCTTTGGAAGAATCTTGAGTAATATTCTTCTCTCTATGTGCAAGGCACACAGTCTCTTCAGAAAATTGAGGAACTGTATTCTTCCCAAAATCTTTCTCTCTTTTAGCAAAATTATTTTTCACAAGGGAGTCAAAGCTAATTTCTTTGAGGTTCCATTTGCTTGCAATGACTCAAGATAATTTGAGTAAGTGGGATAAAGTGCCTTGACAAAATCTATCAGAGGAATGTCTAGTTCAACATTAGTGACTTTGATATCATGCATAATAGATTTTACTTTTGATGCAAGAGCAAGAGGATCATTATTTTTTAATTCAAGGCTAACCAATTTAATCATGAGTTGAACAACTTCAAGTGCAGAGTGTGAGTCATAGAGTTCCTTCAGTTTTTGTAAGGCTTCGAAAGAATTTGAAAATGGCGAAATGTGGTGACTCACCTCTTCATTTATTGATGCTACAATCAAGGCATAAGACTTGCTGTTCTTATTTTCCCAAATGGAAAATTCCTTATCTAAGGTAGGTTATTCTGGTTTTTTGTCTCCATCTCCAACACACACTCCTTTCCATAGCTCATTAAAAATGAGAGCGTGTTTGATTTTCTGCAATCATTCTGGATAGTTCTCCTTGTTGGTGAGAACCACTCCCACAGTAGATATCAATGAATGCATTTTAAAAATCTGTGTACTATACAAAAAATATACTTCTGCTGCCAATGTAGAAAAAAAAATTCACTTCTAGTATTAAAAAAAATGCAATTTTGGTGTGAAACTGCAAAAAAAATTACTTTAATATATGGACAGAGATATTTTATGGGGGAAGTGATATATTTGGTGGAGGTTGTATCTGGAGGAGAGTCACACATTTTTATGAGTGGTGGGAACAACTAGGGGAGCATAATATAGCAGCAAAACGTTTACAGGTAGCGTAGTGTATTGGAGCAACCTACGTACGTATCGGAGGGAGCAACATATTGATACCACATACTGGAGAAACGTATTTCAAATTTGGGCTTTATTGGTTTATTATTGTTTATTGAAATAAACAATAACAAATGGATCTAATACATAAAAAAAAAAAAATATGTGGAATCTGGGTGTTATTGGTTAGAAAACAGGGACAAATGTTGCAAACATGGCTAATATACAGTGAGAAATGTAAGCATAGTGGTATGAGAAACCAGAACACTGGCATCACTTAAAAATACATATCAACTCAATGCATAATGAAATCTTTGTAAGAAATTACTCGAATCAATTAATTCATACAGGATCAATGATTATACACGCTTGAATACCAAACTAAACCCCCCGAACTACCAAAAGAACAAAAATACATGCAGAGATGAAAGAATTTTACTTGTTTAACGGATGCAATGGAACATTGGGTTCTAAGATGCATTACAGATAAGAGAGGCAATAGAGGTTGTGTTCTGGTATGGGAGATACAAGGGGAGGTATGAAGCTGCAAGAGATGCTGTAAATAGTGAGAGCACCTGTTTGGTATGCAAGAGACACTGGCTGGGAGTGTTACACCAAATTATCACCCAGAGGGCAGAGAACTGATATGATGAATATGGCAGACTGTAGGAAATGTAGGACAAATTTATGAAAATGGCAGAAGGAAGTTACAATGGTAGACTACAATGCTAAAAATAGAGTTGGCTCTGATACCATGTCAGGCCATGAGGTAACTCCTCAAATGAGATTATGTTTATTCATTGTGGTTGTTCATAGTTATATACATGAGGGAGTGACTGTTGAGTTTCATCTCTCGATGAATCTTCATTTTCTCTTATTAATTATTTACATTATTTACAATTTTTCACCCAATCCCTATGATTAGGTGTCAACGTCATTAGAGGTCTCCCCTCGATAAATTAGGTCTTGGCTATGTAGGTGAATCCTCAAGAAAGAATGATGCAAAACCTAATGCTTCAAACAACAAGGATGTGAGGAAGCCTAGAAGAAATGTTGATGGTCCCAGTTCCAGCAAAGGCAAGGAGAAGAGTCAAGACAACTATGGAAGAAACCCTCCTCCAAGAAGAAATGCAGATGGTGTCAAGGACGCAAGAAGTGATAAATATTATCAAGGAATCCCAAGGTAGAAAGGCTTAAGAAATATATCAAGAAAATATCCATCTCCCAGGTACCAAAGTATATTTCTTGGTTATTGTTATTCTTGTACAAACTTTGGACACATGAAAAAATATTGTAGGGAATATCACAAAGATAAATATAATGGTCCTCGTCAATCTCCGAGAAGCAATTTTGCAAGAAGTCATGAGTTATTATCCATGAACAACATAGAGTGCTTCAAGTTTCATAACATTGGACATATGGAATGTAATTGTAGCTTGACTTGGGCCCCTACACAATCTAGAACCATGCCAGAGAAGAAAGTTACACAAGTATGGAGAAAGAAGCAAATTGAATTCGGAAGTCCCTTGAACACTCTAGACAACAACACATGTTGTTGACTTGATGAAGTCATCCTTGATATTTCAAGTATTTGATGAGGAGACTCTACCAAAAGGAAGATCATGCAGACAGTTAGGGGGAGCTTATGATGATTAAGTATTCTTGCAGAAGCCATTAGTGAATGGGCCTTATGAAATCCTTGATGAGATATATTGACAATCATTCTTTTGATAGATCATTTCAAAGGAACACTCCATTGAAGAACATGATCTCTTATCTATCCAATGGACTATTATTGAAGATGTATTCCACTTGATCACTAAGTAAGTAATCTTTCCTGAGATAGAGGAGGTCGTGTAGACAGGGGGAGTTGGTTCATCACATGAAGAAATGTAGACACATCTATCATGGACCACATTTCCTGAAGGAAGAACACCATGACAATGGGAGTAACATGTTGGTGAAGAAAAGAAGTAGCTTTACAAGGGGAGTACTTGGGCACCCCGTTTTCCATTGATGTCAAAGGGGGAGAGAATGTTGGGAGGACAAGAATATTGGCATCAATGAAAAAGGGGGAGATTGTTAATCAAGGTTGTCAGTGATGTCAATATGGTATTGGCCGGCATGGAAAATATTCTTGTAGATGCCAGATGACGATGATGAATATGTCAAAATTACTCTTGATGGAAGAAGTGCCAATCATGTACCTAATTATCTAGAAGCACTTGATGACCATTCTTTATTTACATAATTAGAAGACTTCCATTGTATCCCTATGACATACACTATCTTACCTCCAACACTTGTAATGAAATAATACATGATGACATGTCCTACCTCCAATGATGTGAAGCCACAATCCTTGATGTCCTTACCTCTGGTGATGAAAGATGACATGATGTTGCATTTGATTAATGACATAACTTTACACTATATTGAGGACATAGTGACATTAATAGTGACATGTTGACCTTATGATGTAGAATAAAAAAAACAATGAAGAAATCCATTCATGAAGGAGAAGCCCATCTATGAAAAAATATTGATGTCCTCCATTTCTGCACCAATAAATGACCAGTCACATTAAAAAAAAAAAAAAATTTACTACCTTAGAGGAATAATTTCTCTATGAGACCTTCACCATCCTTTAGAGAATATTTTTAGATTTCCAATGAGCTCTTACTTGGACCAAAACTCCAAATAATTTGGGAGATATAAATATTTTAAGTTAAGGATATTATTATGGACATTGAGCCAACCTATGCTCAAGGACACAAGTCAGCCTCGAAACAGGGACATGTCTTTTCGTTTTGTTGTACGAAAAACACTATATATAAGGATTTCATACCTCATTTTAACCATCTACTTTCGGTGAAAAACACAGAATTCGATGATCATTTTAGAGATAAAAACACAGGATAGCAAGGAGGTTGCAGAGGACAAGGAATATTTCAGTTTGGGTATTTTTTGATTGGCTACCTATGGAGTAATATATTGCAGCTCGCTTACACCTCAAAAATAATGGATAGGGGCAGGAGGCTCAAAAACTCAACTATGGACAGTTTCCTAAAATAATTCTTGTGACAACCACCTATTAGAGAAGTTCAAAGGCAACAACCTATGGTGACTAACATCTTGGATTAGTAAACAGGAATTGTTGAAGTTATTGTGGATTACTCTTACCCCTACATACCTCAGATCACTATTTTGACAGTCCTGTAGGAGGCTTAGGCTTATTAAAACTTGGATTGGTCACCTACAGTAGCTCGAACTTTGAGAAAAAAACTAGAAAAAGTTATAAACTAGGACCTGCGACAGTGTTTGACTTTGCAACAACCTTTTGAAGGCTTGAGCTCAGACCTATTGGGTGCCCAGAATTCACCAAAAAATAATTTGAAGGCTGAATTTAGGGGCTTGGACAATCAACATTTTGGAGCTCAATTCGGGTAATAGATTGTTGTTTAGTCAAGGCTTGGACCAGGGCTACAAGAGGACCTCACCACAGACTTTCAGACCTAGACACCAGTGGGCTTGTAGAGCAGACCAATGACTTTTAGTTGGATGATTGGATGTCTGTTTTTTGCATTTGTGACAGGAATATTGTGGAAGACCTCCTTGAAGACTTTTCCAAATAACTATTGGAGCAGTGAACTGTACAATGTCTTAACAAAGATACTCCTTGGATTCCTTTGTTGCTGACCTTCGTTGAAACAATATTGGAGATTAGATTTGTTGTGTTTGGACAAGGACTTCTTGATCTATTGAAACCCTTGTTGAGGATAATATGAAGCAAGATTAAGCAACTTTGTTGAAGATTGTAGAAAGCAGAATTGTGAAGCACTTGAAGGATCCTTGAAGACTTGATAAAGCAACTTGTTGAAGGACATTGTGTGCAGACCTATTGAAGCCTATTGGAGACAATCTTGAAGACCCATGATGAAGTCTTCACGAGGTGACCTTGAAGAAGTTTTGTTTGGGTAACATGAAGAGAAATGGTGACACTTTTATGTGAAGAACAAGGTTGTCATTGATGATATGACGTGGAGACTAAGTGAAGGCATTTTTGAAGATTGATAGGGCTTGGTGAAGAAGACATTGCGAGCCATTTAGTACAACTAAACACATCTTGATGAAGTAAAGCAAGGGTTGGAGCCCAAGAGGCTGGAGCCTTGAAAATACAAGGTTGGTGCCTTGGAAGGTAGGGTTGGAGCCTTAGAGGATCAGAATCCTCAAGAAACTAGGTCAGAGCCTGAACCAGATATAGGGTTGGAGCCCTTGAGGTTGGTGCCTTGGAGGATAGGGTTGGAGCCCTAGAGGATAGGAGTTCTCAAGAATCCAGGTCGGTCCCTGCAGAAGAAGATATAGGATTGGAGTCCTTGGGTCGGTGCCTTAGAATTGACAAGGTCGGTGCCTTGGAATGTCCAAGTAGGTGCTTGGCACATCCCAGGTTGGAGCCTAGGTGTCTTCATCTAGGTTTGGAGCCCTATCTATATTGTACTTGATTCATTGTAAAGATTATATTAATAAAAGCATTTATTCCTATTTTTCATTTCGTGTTCTAAATATAAGTGATCTAACTTATAAAAGTAACAATTGAAAATAAATACTGATTCAACCCCCCCCCCCCTAGTATTTCCAACAAGATTTGCCTCTGATAGGTCCTTGATATCCTTTAGAGAAGAGATCAACTTCTTTCTAAGAAAGATCCTTTCATTTAGATCATTTTCTTCGCTATCAAAGGTGCTAGATGAGTTACCATAGAGATTTGAGCCCATCTTTGTGTCCATGGAGTCTTCCACAGGTCTAAGGGTCGTCCCTTCTTCATCACTTTCAGTGATACCCCTATTCTCTCCACGGGATGTACTCTCCTCTCCTTCAGATGATCCCTTATTTTCTATTGCTACTAAAATGAGTCTATCTTCATTAAAAATACTAGATGCATGGCTCTCTCTATCTTCAAGTGATTCACATGAAAAATATAGATAATGAATGACCTATTTATTTACATTTATCACAAAGAAATATAATACCTTCTGAGCAACATGGTCTCTCCTATGAGACATATTCATGATCAACATGAGTGTGATGAGAAACAACTTCTCCATGTTCTGGTTCATTGCTATAGCAACAGGGCTCCTCAGCCTTTTCTTGAGCCACATAATGCCACATGTCAACATTCAAGGCCAGTAAATATTCCAACATTAAAACCTCCCAAAACTTCATAATCGAGGCCATGATCTGATTCATTTAAGAATGGAACTTCATCTGTTGTTAGCCAGGGTTGATTATCCATTGTTTCCATTTTATCTACCTTCTAGCGATTAAGCTATTTATGAAGGAATGTGTCTCTAATAACAATTGTTGGAAATAATGATAATACTAAGAGGGGGGGGGGGGGGGGGGGGGGGGGGTGGGTGTGAATCAATATTAAGTCTAATTTTAAAATTTTATTCCTATTTAATTTTCTTATTCAAGCTTGGCACCCATCCATATAGTCACCGTCAATATGTAATATGGTAGAAAAAGGAAATCAACATACAAGCATACACACCATGAGTATCATACACATGAGACATGTTGTGGCTATTTCTAGCACCTATAGCACGAGTGCTTCAGGGGACCTAGAAAGCCTCCTAGAGACAGCCTTTGGGTTGATTGTAGACTAGTGCTTAGGACATCTTAAATAGAGAAGTGCATGGAAGATTATGAGTGGGGTTTCTGTTGCACTCCAATTGCCACGTAGTTAAAAAGGTTATAAACGGGGGCTTGGTTCAATAGGCCTTCATTAAGGTAGACACAAGCCAACACATGGATCCAAATGAGGGGGGTATATTGGGGTAATCTCAAAGAGAAATGTCTTCTTCTAGTGGCCGACACACAACAATGAGACATCTTAATACTGAATTTGTAGAGATGTGGAGAGGATGCAAGGAAGGAGGGAAATATATTGCGTAGGGTTGTAGAAAAACATAATCCTCAACAATAATGTTCCAAAAGAAATATGGAAGAGGAAGGAGGTGAAATGGTAGAAACACTGGTCTGCTAATTAAGGTTTCATGCCGAATATAACATGGGTATCATTGGCACTAAACAACATGAGTAAATCTGGTCTCACGCAGGTACTGTAGGTTAATCCAATAACGCAAATAAATCTACAATTACTACAGGTATTGTTTGCTATTGAATAACACAAGTAAATATGTAATATAACATAGGTATTGTTCTTTATTTAGTAGCCTAGATAAATCCATCAATCAGGGAGAAACCACATCTTCATTACGCTATTTCATAGAAGGGAAAACACAAATGAAATGAAATTTACTAAGAGGAAACATGCTTCACATTGATCATGCTTGGAATCACTAGCGAGTTTCATTAATCCAATATGAGTCCAACATACCAGTCCATAACATTCAGCACAATGTCAGTCAAGTCCCCCATGAATGAGAAAATAGAACCAAAGTGGCATCTCAGAATTCAGACCCATCGGGTGAGAAATTCTGGAACCTGGTGTAAGTGTTGCTTCCCCCTTTTTATTAGAAGAGGGGGCTGCTTAGATTACAGTTACAAAACATATCTTCACCAGAGCTTCATCTGTCTACTAGACTAGTTGTCTCGGCGTGCAAGGCTTTGTTTCCCAAAATTATTACAATTGGGATTTGATCTCTTCTTGGAAATAAATAGAACTTGCAAAATAATGAAAAGAAATAGGAAAGTGGAAAGAAAATGGAAGGTGTCCCCTTTCCTATTCCTGTGAGTGGCCTCTAGTAAAGCCACGTCTCAGCTGTGATGTGCTTCTCCTTTCGCTTGGATGGTTCCTGTCACTTCCGCCTTGACTGCCTAAATAACTCGTTCTCTAGAGTAGGGAGTGGGTCAACTGAGAATGCATGTCGTGGAGTGGGAATGGAGAGTGTCACGGTAGTCCTTAGTTGTGTGATGGAGTGGAGCACCATGTTGAGGTGCTAAGTCTTCCTAAGCCTCCTATACTGTCATTTACTCATAGCAGTCGTGCAGTGAAGCTGTCGAATCCATTTTTGTGGCCTAAGTAGTCCTTGGCTTCTTGTTGCAGGGGCTTCTACAGGATTAGCCCATATCGGTGTGCCACTGCCCCATTCCTTCATTCAATACTGCAGCTTCCGACCCATCCACCCTTTAAATATTTGCACAATGTTATCGAAGCATTATCGCATCAGGGCCTTTACTCTAAAAGACGTCACAAAACAATGGGTCTCGATCGCCTTTGGCCCCTTGTGACTTAGCCCCCCTCCTGTTTTTTTTCATAATAGGACCAAGGGCTATGACTTAGGGCCTAGGCCTAAGGTGATAGAGCCTTTATACTCTTGTCCGGGGGCCTTTTTCCTTTGTTGCATAATATCCCGCACACCAGTGTTTTATAGCGCTTGCGTTTGACAACACCCCCTGACACGTGCGATCGTCGAGCTATGGGACTCGGCCCACCTGAGGTGTCGTAATCGTAACACGAGAGGGAGAGACTCATCCACCTCTTTTCATAGCATGGGCCGACTGTCCAGATGCGAGATCCTCATAAATTATAATACATAAAATATCGCATGCGAGAGGATCCCTCGCATATCATAATCGCAAACCTAGAGGGATTATGGTAGAGGATGGCCTTGACTCGTGCGATCGACGATATTCGATTGCGATGGGTGATGTCATCACTACCATGTGTCATCCAGAAATGTCCCCCTTAGAACCCTAAAAATGTTGAATCCACGTGACATGTGTCCTCCGTATCGCAATGTCACTTTCATACTACTACGTCATGATAAGGTCAGCTACCATGTCATTTATAAGGACCAATGGTAGTCCACCACATGGCCTCCTGAAGGTGAGAGGAAAACGTCGACTGACCTTGGTTTTCCATTGACTTCCTTTGTTAATCATTTTTCGGCCCTCTCGGTGCTTAACACTAAAACCCAATCTTCAGTGATTCCTGTGATATTGGTGTTCGATGATGGTTTTGGCCCTATGCTTGTGTGCACCACTTTGCATCTATGATTGACAATCGACAATATCGGCGTTCGGCATCATGAACCATCGATTTGTCATAAGCCTATGCCGAGGACTCTGCTGATAGCTAATTTGTGATAAGACAGGACCCGTCGATTGGGATCTGCGATATTGGTGCTCGACTGATTACTGATCCTACTTCCCTCCTTTTGTGCTTTTGGAAGCTCTGATTGTGATTTTTAATGAGCCTTTTCCTTTGGGATATTTTCCTTTGTTTTCTAGCTTTCCAAGAGTAACTTCGACATGCTCTATCTTCTGATCCAGAAGTCCATTTTAGGGCTTCCACATACCAATAGAAAGATCTTTTTGGGCACTATGCAACGGATAGGGACTGATTAAACTTTGAGAGTTTGTATGGCTTATGGAATGGCTTCAAACCTTAGTGCTCTTATGTATTCTAGGAAACTGATAACTTGTAAAGTAGTGAGTGACAACAAGACATAAGGTTTTTACATGGAAACCCTTTCGAGAAAAAACCACCAAAGATTTTTGTTGTTATTTATGTAAATAATAGAACCTACTCTATTACATCAATCTGTTTTGTGAGCACCCACTCACAGGAAGAACCAACTCCCTTTGATTGTTTGCTAGCATCGACTAGGAGGAAGAAACAACTCCCTATTTTTGTAGACACTTGTCCAGCCTACCATAAGCACCATGCGAGGCACCGACCTCGTGGATTGTTTGCAAGCATTAACTTATAGCTCCTTGGATTTTTGCAAGCGAACTTGCAAGAGGCACCAACCCCCAATATTTCTCAAGCACCCACTAGAGATGGAAGCAAAAATTTCATGTATGCAAGCACCAACCCACACTCAAATAGGAATTGAATGTTCTTTGTAATTTGGCAACCATTCTCCTGATAACAACTTGATTCTCTCTATTCACACTACTCAATCTGCAACAACCCACTGATCTGCTCAACAATAGTCACTCATCAAAGTCCACACAACTCTATTCTCTGCTCTTCATCAACAGTCACCCAGCTCTCGACCTTTTTCTCTCCACAACACACACACAACTCTCATCCTTCTTTCTTTGCATAGGCACCTTCAATATTTCTCATAGCAAAGGAACTTTCGCTCTGTCTCACACAACACAGATGACTTTAGCCTTGCTCATAAAACATTGGCAACTTTGGCCTTGATCACATAGCTTAGGAAATTTCGATCTTGCTCACATAACACAAGAAACTTTGGCCTTGCTCACAAAGCGCACAAGAAATTTCCGCCTTTACTCACAACAACACAGCTCTCGAGGTCTCTTACCTCTGCATAGGCATTCTCGTCCTTTCTCTATAGAACTAGATCTCTCTCAGCCTTGAACAAAAGTGCACAAAATAATATCTTTTCCACTTAACTCACTTGTAAATATGCTACTTTCCCCCACATTTCTCATATGATCTCCTGGTTATTGTTCCTTTGTTGCCCCCTGATCGATGCTGCCACTCTATCCTGCATTCAAACTACACATGTGTACCTTCACATGCCTCTTCCATTTTGTTGTTACATATGACTTGGTCTCTTCCACTGCATTAACCATGAGAATGGGACCCTGACTATTTTTCCATACTAAGAATGAATTCTCAGTCCACCAACACACTCCAACTAGGCACAATCATCTTTGTGAACAACACTCCTGTCACTGAGGCTCTCCATGCTTATTCATGGTTTCATAGGACTTGATTGTACTTCGACATGGCTTACCTATGGAACATTGTCCTTGTTGCATTTTCTCAAAGTTTTCTACTGATTCATTTGACTCCATGAACCAAATATGTCGATATGCATTTGTTCTATGGTAGTCAACCCATTCATCCACTTAACTCACTGAGACATGCATCAGAGCACAGAAATAGCTTGTCTCACCTCAAGGCAGACCCAACACTCTTTCCCAAAGATCGTGGTCCTTGTCACCTTGACCCAACGATCTTTGAAATTCACCATTAATCCTGAGACCAACTCCTCTACCTCTGCATTCAATTTTGCAGCTGCCAACCCATATGGTCTTTAAAGGCAAGTACTTCCTTATCAGAGCAATTCGATATCATAATCTTAAAAGTGGTGCAATATTCTAATCTTCCAATTTCTGACCTCCAATATGACAAGCTCCTTTCACTTAGCCCTTCCCGCATTTCTCACCATAGGACCAAGGCCTGTGACCTGCGCTTAGGCTTGAGGTGCTAGAGCGTTTTTGATCCTGCCAAAGGCTATTTTTCCTTTTTTAATTGCTTAATGTCCTTAGTTATTTAAGTTCTTCTTGACCACGCGCTAGTCAAAAATATCAGAGCCCCTCTCATCAGAAGTTTCAAATCTGGGATTTAACTTTGGAGTTGCAATATTCACAATTATGATATATCCCATAGCTCTCAGTGCTCGGCCCCAGCTTTACACCTTTGGTTTGTTTAATCTTTGTGATCGTGGTTCCAACCTGATACCAGAGCCCCCTTATAGAAAAAATTTCAAGTATCAAGTGTTACAAAGTGACGACATCCTCAACCTCCAATATGACATCATCACTCCATGTGGCACCTCATGAGTGGTGACACGTGTCACCCATATTTGTCCCCTTAGGCCCCCTCAAAATGCCAGAACTACCTGCCACATGTCCTTCTATACTGCCACATCATGCTAACATCAGCTACCACTATACCTTATTGGAACTAGCTAGACGTTGCCATGTGTCCTTATTGGATCCAATCACATGAAAACATGTGTCCTACTAGAGGAGAGAGAAAAGGGCTCACCCACCTTTGGTTTTCTGATGAAATCATTTGTTAATCCTTTATTAGCGTTCCCAACAACTTTTAACGCTATCAACACTTTACCCATCTTGCAATTTTTAAAAGATTCTCATGTTTATAAGTTTTGATTCTCCGATCGCTAATCTTCAATGTCTCTAGACCTCCAAAATGCGATGCACTGATATGCTTGATGCTCTGATGTTGCAATGCACTGATATGCTTGATGCTCTGATGTTGCAATGCGTTGGTATGCCCGACCAGTAATATGCGATCGTTGATATGCCTGATGCTTTGATGTTGTGATCGCCCATATAGTTGATGCTATGATGTTGCGATCGCCGATATCTCTAGACCTCCTATATGTGATCACCGATATGACTATATGTCGATGTGCTGATCTCAGATATCCTGGACCTCTAATATTCCAATCTTCTTTAGGACTTCAAGTCCCTGATCATCGGACAGCCATAAATTTTGATCCAAGAGTCCATTTTTTGACTTCTGCATATCGTTGGAAATCCCTTCTAAAGAAATTTCCAATGGAGAGGGTCCAATGTAGGCTTTGATCCCATCTTCTACCTCTAATATGGCTCCAAACTCTCTGCCATTATTTTTCTCCTTGACTCTTCAGACAGAGGAACTCACAACCACCATGATGATCCTCTTCACGAAACCTCAAGCTATCATGGGCTTCCATCTAGTCCATCATTGCAATAATCATTTTATGGCTTCTCTAATAAGCGATATTGTGATGATTTTCTATATGAAGCCTACAGCTACCATGATATTCCTCCTGGGCCATCACTACCAACATTTATTGCGACAAGCATCCAAGCTATTGCCAACAGTTAGGCAATGCAAACTTCCCAGCACATATCCCTAGCATGAATGAAATCAATGCCAACACACTTGCAAATGCCTTTACGAGACCACTAGGCATCCAGAAAATGCCAACTGTCCAACATGTTCATATAAAATGGCGTGCCATATAACATACTAGGTTGGGTGGAAAAAGGTTGGTAGCCCCCAAGATGGAAATTACCCCCTTGACTCAATTATGGTTCAAGAGGGGTTGCCCAAATAGATGCAACAGGACTTGGTTGAGGGATAATGCTAGCCAAATAGTGTGTAGTAGGTGTGAAACCAACACTGACAGAGTGTCCACTGGGAGGAAGCAGGTCTATCAACGAAGGACTAGGTTGTCCTATAAGTGGTAGGGGAATAGAGATTCCCTCGACAGGTATGTACATACTGGAAACATTTCCCTTTGGCATATAAGCTTGGGGGTTAGAACTTAACAAGGGGTGTTGGCATTTGTTGTACTTGATGGCAACCCACTCATCTCAGATGATAAATTATAGTGCAGCAAAGTTATTCTCTGGTTCCACAGGTACACAAATCAAAAGATGCGGTCATCGACAGGTTGCGCAGGAAAACCGTTGAAAAGGTGTGGATATGTTCGCAGGTCTCCCACACAAAAGGTGTGAACCTAAAATGCACGGACTTTCATGCAGAGAAAAACGCGCGTCTTATGTTTGGTCCATGGTATTTAGTCTGACGTTTTTGATCCTATGGTTTTGGTCCGTGGTTTTGGCATCTAAAATATTGAACCTAGGTTTTGGATCCCTTATATTGGTTTTCTATGGTTTTGATCCATGGTTTGAGTAAGGGCTTGCCTATAAAAAGGAAAGGAGATCCTTTGGCTAGTCACAAGTGAAAATTGAATATCTTAAGATCTGAAATTTTGGGTGATCGGTTTGAAAAGCTAGATCTAAATCAAGGTGAAAACTGTAAATTATAAGGCAGATCTATTGATAGGTCGTGATCTCTTTGCCGCATGATCAGATCTGTGGATTTGACAGTATGTGGCACATTGGAGGACTGATAATTGGCTCTATACGGAGGTCCGCAGGCGATCCATAGCGCAGGTGCGGAGGTACGCAGTGCAGCAGAAGGCGCAGGTGCGGAGGTACGTAGTGCAGTAGACGGATCAGGTGCAAAAGTACGCAGAGCAGCAGAAGGCGCAGGTGCGGAGGTACGCAGCGCAATATACTGATTAGGTGCAGAGGTGCGCTGTCGGGTAGACAGTGCGGGTGCGGAGCTGTGCAGTCTAGACACAGAAGAACTGCGGATATTCGCAGGTTTCCTTCAGTAAAATTACGGACCTTTCCTGAAATATATTTTAGCTGTCTTTTATCTGTTTTTGCAGATATTTGGGTTTAAATTGGTGTCTGGTTATTGGTGTTATTCTCTAGTTACTGCATTCTGAAAAGTTATTTGTTTAAAGGAGATTGGGTGATGCACATGTATTTGATGTTTTGGATCTAGTTTGAAAATTTATGAAACATGGTCCCTGGAAGAAAAGAGAAGGTTGTAGCCTTCTGTAGATCAACACCTACATACTAGTATTTCAGCTAGTACAAAAGCTAAGGGGGTTGTAGCTCCCTTCCAGAAGAAGCTGGAAAATGAAGGAAGAGATCAAGAGTTGCAAGGAAGATAATGACAAGATAATTTAGTCACATGAAATATTTACTAAATCTTATGAAAAGCAAGCAGAGGTTAATGCGGTGATCCTTTAGAGATTATTAGATTTGCAGAGATAGGGAAAGCCACAGATCAATCATGGACAAGAGGAAAGGACTATTGGGGCATATGGTAGTAGGTATTGATCATGATACAGGTTAGACAAGGATGACACAATAAGAGGTGGGAGCTAGTTGGATACACCTCACAGGAGAGGTAGTGCTTATGGGTTCTATTCTAGTTCTCGTTTAGAGAGACATCATTTACATCACCGCTATAATTCTTATAGGAGGAGTGAAAAGAAGCATTTTCAAAATGAGTTCAAGAAAGCTAAGCCTCCTACATTTGCTAGAGAGATAAAGAAATTGAAAGATGTAGAATCATGGATACTTGGGATGAAGAAGTTATTCGAATTGCATGATTATTCAAAGAATATGAAAGCTAGGATAGTTATTTTTAGTCTCAAAGGGAAAGCAAATATCTGTTGGGAAGACGTGAAGTGTGTCAGAGACATCAAGGTAGAAGCATTTTGTTGGCATGAGTTTTAAAGACTCTTCATAAATAAGTACGTGTTTGAGAAATATTATGATGGAAAGGTTGAAGACTTCTATGAGTTGAAGATAGGATATATGACAGATGAAGAGTACACGGATACATTTTTGGATTTGTTGAGATATTTTCCTTACCTCAAGGATGAGAAGACAAAGGTCCAACAATTCGTATTTCCATTAGCATTTAAGGATAAGATCGAGTATGATGATGCTCGGTCATTGGAGGAATTCACTGGGAAATTAAAGCATTGTTATGAACAGTTGAAGAATAAGTATGAGACTAAATGTGACTAGAAAGGGAATGATAAGGTTAAGGGAAAATGGCCTGAGAAGCAGGGAATACCTCAGGATGCATGTGAGAAAGAAAATTTGGCTCCAATGCAGATGAGAAAGGACATGGACTTTAGCCTGGAGAGACAAAGTAAAGGTAATGGCAAAGAATCGTTGTAGTGTTGGATTTGTAGCAAATATCATCGCAAGAAGGATTGCCTATTTTACCAAGGTGGCAAGCCTTATATCTATAGTTATTAGGAGGCACATACAGTTGGGGATGTTGCATCCATTACTGAGATGGAAGGTAAGCTTTGTGATCGAGTTGTTTCCATTTTGATTGATCTTGTATCTAATTATATTTATGTTAGTCCTAACCTGGTGGATAAGTGTCGTTTGCATAAATAAGCGCATGAAAAGTCTTGGTTGGTGCAACTGGCTACAGGGACCAAGAAAAGAGTTCATGAATAGATGAGAGATTTTGCATTTGAGCTAAATGGTATGCCTACATCAAAACATCTAAATGTGCTTCCATTGGGATCATACAATATGCTTTTGAGCATGGACTAGTTGTTTACTCACAAGACCAAGGTAGATTGTGATGAAGAGGCTATTGAGTGTCTGGATGATGATGTTGAGAAGAGAATCTTGTAGGGAAAGAAGAAGCTTACATCAGTGAGGATGGTAATAACTATGCAAGCTAAGCACAGTTGTAGGAAAGAGTGTGTATTATTTTCAGTGAATGTTTCCAATGACAAGGGGAAGGATGTTGAGGATGGTGAAGTCGTGAAGTAGTATCCTATTTTGAAGTAGTTTCAGGATATGTTTCCAGAAAATATTTCAAAGTTACTGCCTCATATAGAAGTGTACTTTTCTATTGAGTTGGTACAAGGAGTAGCACCAACATCAAAGGCACCTTATAGGATGAACACTCCAAAGGTAGAATTGAAGTTTCAACCTAAATAAATGTTTGATAAAGGATACATAAGGCCAAGTGTATCGCCTTGGGGTGCACTAGTATTGCTTGTAAAGAAGAAGAGAAATACTATCAAGTTGTGCATTGAATACAGGAAGCTTAACAAGTTGACTATCAAGAACATGTATCCATTGTCGCGGATTGATGACTTATTTGATCAACTGAAGGGAGAAACATTGTTCTCAAAGATTGACTAGAGATCAAGATATCATCAAATGCGCATCAAAGAAGAAGATATTTAAAAGACTAGATTCTAAACCAGATATGGAAATTATGATTTTTTGGTGGTTCCTTTGCTATTAATAATGCCCCAACTACTTTCATGTACTTGATGAACAGTGTGTTGCATCCTTATCTAGACAAGTTTGTAATAGTATTCATTGATGATATATTGATATATTTTAAAAATGAGGAAGAGAATGCAGAGCACCTGGAAACAGTGTTAAGATTGTTGAGAGGGCATCAATTATATGCTAAGCTTAGCAAGTGCAGTTTCTTTCAGACTGAAGTTCATTACTTGGGGCATGTTATTTCCACGAAAGGCATGGAAATGGACCCAAAAACATCAGAGCTATCATGCAGTGGCCAACTCCCAAGATTGTGAATGAGGTGAGATCATGTTACACAACATTTTGTCACTGTCCCTATACTCCCCATTCCTTGATCCTAGAGGACTTCTATAGTGAAACCTACATGCTTACCCTTCATGAAGAAACTCCCATTATGTCCCTCTTCATGAGCAAAACAATTCCCTTTTGCACCATTTCCCCAAAAACTCTTGTTTTTCCTAGTTTACAAGATCAACACTAATGGCCTTTGTCCTCCTCGCACCGATATGCAGGCATCAACATTGTCCCTAGCACCAACCAAAGTGACTAAGCTTTGTTCCAGTCATGCTAGTCCTCTTATGGAAAGTTTTTTAACTAAAGAGCCAAAGCTTCCAACTCTAGAAGCTTCGTAAAAGAAGTCTGGTAAATGGTTTGGCTGGAAGAAGTTGAGGGTGTCAGTTTGGGATCCTTTCCCCTATAATGATGGAACTACCTCAAGGGATAAGACCTTCTCCCATGAGAAGAGGATCCATCTCCCATCCATTCATCCTATATAAACCTCCCTTTTTCCTAAGAACAAGCTAGTGTTAATGTTGGTGTGCTAGTGCTAATTAAGTTTGGAGTAAATAACAAGCTATTCATAGTTGTAGCTCTCTAGTTGTTTGAGAGAGAGGTGTGAATTTGGTTTGGAGTGAAGCCTAAAGGGAAGGGCCTTAAAACTACTATTCTTGAGGCCATCATGGAATGCTAGAAGAAGTGTATGGGAACTTGGTCTTGCCAGATGAGAATGGCAACATCAAGACAATGGTTGTAATCTCTTCTTGATTCAATATATATGCAACTATCGATTGATTTCCTACATGATTTTTCATCTTACAGGTTCATGGCTTAATGTTTCTTGACTTGTTAAGTAGGTTGAATTAAAATTTGTCTATTATCATGGTTGTTGTTTGTTGTTTTTTACTTGTTTCATATGTTTGAAGAAGGAAGCGAGAGATAGCTGGAGCGAGCAAGCAAGGACATCATCAAATGGTATAAGTGTACTAAGAGCTAGGCCCTCTTAATTGGTTCTAACCTAAGGAAATATTCTATAGAATGTATCAGTTGTGGCTAGACCCATTATCGGGCTAGAGGAATTTGTTTGTGTCTGCACTTATAATTTTACTTCACCACAAATTGGCGACCATACTGGGGAACCAATCCTTTTATTTGTATTAGATTTCATGATTTTGTGTGAACTTTTCTAGTTCCATTTTTCCCTTTGGTTCTGTTTCTTTTCTCCTACTTACTGGCCTGAGTTTGAAATTCATAGTAGAATATTTGGTCCCTGTTTTAAAAAAATTATTCTTTTCTTAGCTCCCTTGATCAGTGCACTTAATCCATTGATAGTCACACCGATTAGTGCGATATGTTGAGAAACAGTAACATTGATCAGCCTATGGCACTTGTTGTCAGTTAGGCAGTCATGCCAATGCCTGTAAGTGAAGATTAGAGTTTGTCCCCAATCTTGTCCAGTGTGTTTTTCTCTCATGATTTCGACCCCGTAAGCCTTTTAGACCATTTTCTCCCTTACTAAAAATCTGCTTTTCATTTGGTTTATCATCTTCTTGCTTGATTTCTTGAGTCATTGGATGGTCAGTGGCACTAGGGCATCTAGTTTGTCATCCATTCAGCTGATTGTGAACTCACTGAGTCGAGTTGTAGGTGTACTTACTCCTTGCATTTCGTTTGCGATCCTTTTATGACTTTGACCTCCATTACACAAGTTTGAAAAGTTTTCGTTTGCTTGTCTAAACGTTTCTTTTCCGGCATGGATTACGTTGCTTGTCTTGTTGTTGGTAAAGTCGGTGCTTCATTAGTTTGAATGAGTCTCTCTTTTCATGTTTCATTTGCTTGAAGAGTTAATTGTCTTGAAACTTTTTCATTGAAGTGTTGTATTCGAAAAATTTATTTCGTTGTTTTATGAAAAGTATGAAATTCTAGTTTGTTGCATCATTGTGCTACGATAGCCTGCATCATTACAAACTAGGATTTCATTGGCATTTGGAAAAAGAAAAAGAACTCTTTTTGCTTTTGAAAGGACTGTTAGAAATGTGCTTGTCAAGAAATTAGGAATTGGAATGCATTTTTCATTAGTTTATTTTTTAGAAAAGTGTAGTAGTGAAAGATCATTTTTCTTTCAGTTGCTTGGTTGTTTGCATTTATTTTTGTAGTTTCTACCCTCTCTAGTGTAGGAAATTTACCGAATTGAAAGGGTCTTGTCTCATTTAGTTGCATTTAGGGTTTTTTGAGTCACATCACTAAGACCTGAAAACTAAAACATAACTCAAGATAAACTTTAAAATGAATTCAATTAACCTAAGGTGCATTTGACATGTAATGATCATATCTAAAAGGTCTAGGCTAGAGATGTGTTTCAGCGTCTTTAAACCTAGCATTTGTTGTTAGCTTCAGCATTAGACAACACTACTATGGATTTGTGTTCCCTGTACCATCAAGTATATAATGGGAGACCCATCTAGGTTGCAATCCTTTATCCTTAGGAAGCTAAGTCAGCCGCCTTGCAAACGTGATACACTGAACACAACATTCGGGGCGATTACCTGCTCGTACTTCTCAGTTCGCCGAGAGGTATTCTGCAGTTCACGGTTGCTTGGTAATCCTATTTACCTAGATCATCCAGAGCAGTCATTTGATATTTTGGACTCATTAAACTTAAAATATCATTCGAGCACTTGTCCTTTCGAGCTCGTTTCCAATAGAAAGTGATAGAGTCATCTTTGTTTCTTTCTCAACTCTTAAAAAATGAAAGAGCACCAATCTTTTTATGCGTCTTAATAATTGATTGCCCACGATCCGATAACATCCTATTAGTATTTTCTGAGACCAAATCGTGAGTTCTCTTAAAGAACATTTTAAATCCTTGAAGTTTATTTGTCCCTTTTCTGTCGACTAAGACAAAGTCATCATGGCTGAACCATCTGGTTCATCAAGTTCCTCTTCCTCTCCTCCGTCTGAAAGATTGTCTAAGGAGTCATTTCCTGACTTACCAGAGTCACTTGAGGACCAAGGTGTTGAACTCAGAATTTTTTTGAGCATTCAACCTTTGTCATCTCATCCTCCACCTACTTTCGATACTAGGACATCTGCTGATCTTGGCCCAGAATATCTGGACAATCCCATTCAAACTCCTTAGAACTCGTTGACCACTGACAGTTAGCTTGGACTTCCTATCTACCCTTCGAATCCTATGTTTGACCCTGTTGTGATATCACTGCAGCATCCTTACAGTTTGTATGACTAGCCGGGTGTTCCTTTCGATCTATCCCCTCGTACTTTTTCAACCATTCATCATTGTTTGTTCCTGGATATGGAACCTGAAGGCGATGCTCTAGTCACCCCTCTGGAGGACTCAGAAGTTTCTACTTCGCACACTGTCGAGGAGGAAGATCATCCTTTTCCTCTAGAATTTTTCCCCTACATAGGGGGTATTCCCGCCAGTTTTCTACCCAACTATGTGTCTTTGGCACAGTTGGTTTCAAGTACACCTAGTGCCTCATCACTTTACCATAACCCTGTTTGGTCGTCAAGCACCATGCCTACTTCAGGTCTGTTCATTGCGAACACGACTTCCCTACAGGTTGTTACCTCAGTCCCAGTGCAACCCACCGTTTCGAACCCCCTTGTGTCATCATTCCTAGTCACCCATCTGAGTCAACTAGCGATTTCAAGGAATGTCTATGTCAGTTCCTCTATCCCTCTAGTTAGTGGCCAAGTTATACCACTACCTTAGGGGAAAAACTTGAATGTTTATATGGTGTCAGGTGCCACCAATGTGAGTGGCTCACAAGCTCACATGCTTGGTATGAACCAGCCTTCTTCTAGCATTATTCACAACCCTGCTAATCCTACTAGATCAAGCAATGTCTAATACCAACAGGTTCAAAATCCTGTTGGTCCATCTGGGTCGAGTAATCTCTAGTACCAGCAACCCTATGAGGCTTAGGTCTGATACCAAACTCCTTATGTTCCATATGGTTCTCAACGAATGGTTAATCAATCTTACACCCTTCAGTTTGGGCAGTACATTCAGCCTAGCTCATCCACCTTCTAGGGTGGCTACGGCCAGATTCAGTTCAGAAATTTTCCGAGCACTGTTCAAGTACCCTTGCAACAACAAGGACAACCTATTGAAATATGGCAACAAGAATATTCGAATTTAATTTGTCCTTGAATTAAATTGTGAATTAAAATTGAATTTAGTCTTCATAGCTACTTGGAAATAATTAATTATTTATTTTAAATTAATTAATTGGAGAAATTCAAGTTAGAAGTCTTTTTGAAGTCATGCAAGAGTTATCCCTTAAATTAAGGAGATAAGATTGAGTTATATTTGAGTTATAATTAGTTAACTCAGTTTACTGAGTAAAGTCCAGTTAAATTAGTTCCAAATTGTTTGAGGAACTAATAGTGAGTTAACAGTCAGTTGATGCATTTATGCACTCAACTAGTGCTACTCCAGTTAACTGAAGATTCCCTCATCAGAAACTCATGCATGTCTATTCTGAGAAAGACCTAGTTGAGATAAATGTTCAAGGATAGTGTACTATCAGTTGCATGTGTTTTCTCATGGAGAAAACTCATGCATGCAGTCAAGGATTCATCCTTGAGGATTGCGTAGTTTTGAAGGCTTGATTATCCACTTGGTAATAGGAAATCATCCACAAGGAACAATGCAAGGAAATAGGAGCTTGGAGGGTAGAGAGGAAGGCTGGAGAGAAGCCAAGATTTCCTGTGAGCCTCTGTGAGGATTGTATTAAGAGCTAGCTAGAATGTGAGAGCTAAGGCTTTGTATAATTCCTATGTATTTCCACCTTGTATGATAATACAATAGTGTGGGGTTTTTAGTTGAGGCTTTCCCCAAAGTATTTTCATGTGTATTGTGCCATTGATTCTTCTTCTTTTGGTTATATTGTTCAGCTTGATCTTTAAGCTTCTGCAAATTGATAGTAGAAGTAGGTTATAGTATTCTACTTTGATTTATATTGCATTATCAGGTTAACCTACCATCAGATCTTCTACATGGTATCGGAGTTGTGAACAATATACTGAGAAGCGAATTCAAAGTTTGAAGTTTAGGGTTGCAGGTGCATATCGAATTCATATCATAATTCAAGGTTGGCCAATGGCGTTCTATGGCTTGAGACTCGAGTATGCCTTGGAAGGTAGCTCGAATTACATAGCATGGAAAGACAAAATGGAGGCTGTATTAGAAGACAATGGCTTGAAGGAATTCATTGATCAAGAAATCCCAAAGCTAGCTTCAACTAATGCACAAGAGTTAGCTGGTGGAAGAAGTGTGTGGCGAAGGTGAGACAGATAATCCTTGAGGGAGTTTGAGACCATATTGTCTTGAGTCTCCATGGGAAGGATACTCCATTTTCGATGTGGAAGACATTGAAGGACCTCTACCAGAACAGTAGCGACCAGAGGAAATTGGTGCTCAAGGATAAGCTTCGAAGAATCAAGATGGAGAAGGGTGATACTATTTCCACATATCTGAACAAGCTCACCACCTGTAGAGATGAGCTTGGTAGTGTGGGAATAACTACTACCGATGATGATATGGTGAGCCTCGCTCTCCTTGGCCTTCTAAATAGTTGGAATAGCTACCAAGACTTTGTGAATGGAAGGGAGAAACTGCCAAATTGGGAACGACTGTGGTCAAATCTTATGCAGGAGGAGATCAGGAGGAGCACAAGAGATGGTTCTTCATCCAAGAATGATGATGAAGAAAATTTGGCCTTAGCAAGTAAGTCAAGGAAAGGGAAGGGGAAGGATTCCCATTTCAAATTGAATTCTTCTCATGGAAGGAAGAAGGGTGACATGTCTAAAGTAAGATGCTTTAATTGTCACAAGATGGGACATTATGTGACTAATTTCCCATCGAAGAAGTCCAAGAAGGGATCCTCGGAAGGATCAAAAGGTGAGGCATTAGCCTCTCAGTTCAAAATGGACTTTACCCTCATCGCATGCATAGTGTCATCAATGATGGGTTGTGTCTAGTATCTTGACAGTGGAGCTCCATTCCACATGACCGGTGATCAAAAATTTATTTAGTGCCTTAGAACAGAAAGACCTTAAGATGTGCATAGAGATGGGTGACGACAGAAGTTAGAGTGTTTCAGGAGTGGGCACGATTGCTTTTCAGAGGGAGCATGGAGCTCCTCTCACCTTGAAAAATGTGATGTATGTGCCTGGACTGAAGAAGAACTTGGTATCGGTTGTGATGTTGGAGGACAAAGGCTACGATGTTATATTCAGTAAAGGAAAGGCATTCCTAAGACACATAGACATGGGTCAGACCAAGAGGATAGGGATTTGTGTGAAGAATATCTATAAACTAGAGGTAGATGATTGTGCAGCATTGAGTACGAAAGTAGAATTGGTGCAAAGCCAAGACATTGGCGAGTTATGGCACAGGCAGTTGGGTCATTTGCATCATGGGGATTTGAAGATAATGTAGTAGATATCTACAGGACTTCCCAAAGGTAAAATTGAGCAAGTTTACACATGAAAAGGTTGTACATTGGGAAAGTACACCAAGTCTTCCTTTCATGATCAAGAAATTTGAGCAGATGCTATCTTAGAGCGAGTTCATACTGATTTGTTTGGACCATTCTCGATGAAATCCATAGAAAAGCAAAGGTATTATGTGATTTTCATTGATGACTATTATCGTAAATTATGGATTTATTTCATGCAGAAGAAGGACCAAACCTTCACAAAGTTTTGTGAGTTCAAATCTTTGGTAGAGAAAGAGTCAGGGAAGAAGATCAAGGCCTTGAGAAGCAACAATGATGGAGAATATGTCTCTCAAGAGTTTAAGGACTTTTGTGCAGCAGAAGTAATTAAACAAGATTTGATGGCACCTCATAACCCATAGCAAAATGAGGTGGCCAAGAGGAAGAACAGAACTATTGTAGGGGCAGCACGGGCAATGTTGCATGACCAAGGCCTACCACTTCACTTGTGGGTTGAGGCATGCAACACAACGGCCTATTTGCAGAATAGAAGCCAGCATCGCATACTTGGGATGAAGACACCAGAGGAAGATTTCTCCCATAAGAGACCAGATGTGGGTACTTCAGGATCTTTGGCTCATCGTTATATTGCCATGTGACAAAGGATGCAAGGAAGAAGCTTGAGCCAGTAGCAGAGTTGGAGATATTTGTGGGGTACACTAATACACCTCACAACTATGGGGTGCACATGCCTACCAGTGAGAGGGCAGTGGTTCGCAGAGATCTCAAGTTTGATGAGCAGAAGGCCATGGAGTTTCCCTTGAGAGGGAGCTCCAACTACAGGCTATGGAGGAACTATTGGTTCCTAAGGAGGAGGAGCCTCAGACTGATGCGGAGCAGCCGCATGCAGAGGTTCCAGGAGTGGAGACATCCACTCAAGCAAAGTCTTCCAGAGATGGATGAAAGCGCACAAAAGAAGCTAACATATTATTGGAGGATGCAAGAGAGAATGTGGGAGCGCCATCGTCTCAGCGCAGAAAAAGGAGGACACCTGAGAGGTACACTGGATACATGGACCTTGTTGGGGAATGTGTTGAGACCGAGCCATCTTCCATTGAGGAAGCAGTGCAGCAGCCAATTTGGGTTGATGCTATGGTGGAGGAGTATGACTCCATAGTTCGTAACAATGTTTGGGACATGGTTCCAAGACCAGAGAACAAGTCAGTTGTCAGTTCCCGTTGGCTTTACAAGGTAAAGCAAGTTGCTGATGGTAGTGTGGAGAAGCATACGACAAGATTTGTTTCCCGTGGATTTTCACAGGTCGAGGGGATTAACTATGATGAGAATTTTTCTCCTTTCACAAGGTACTCATCTATCAGATCTATGTTGGCACTATTAGCACAGATGGGTTGGAAGATCCATCAGATGGATGTGAAGACTGCATTCCTCAATGGCCAAATTGAGGAAGAGGTGTACATAGAGTAGGCAGAAGGTTTTGAGACCTTCGATCGTGAGTCACATGTGTGTCAAATAAAGAGAGCATTGCACAGGCTGAAGCAAGAACCTCGTGCTTGGTACACCAGGATAGACAACTACTTCATTGGGTTAGGCTTCAAAAAGAGTTAAGCAGACTCGAACCTGTACCACATCGTGGTGAAAGGTGAGTTGTTTATCATCATACTTTATGTTGATGATATAATATTGACTAGTGATGATCAGTTGATTGTGTCTTGCAAGGAGGACCTTGCAAGAGAATTCGAGATGAAAGACATGGGTCTCATGCATTACTTCCTTGGAATGGAAGTGTGGCAGAAGGATGGGGAGTTGTTTGTGTCTTAGGGTAAGTATGCCAACAAGATACTCAGGAGATTCCACATGGGGAAATGCAAGTCCATGCAAACTCCTCTAGCAGGTAATTGAAGGAAGGAGGTTGCTACTTCAAGAGAAGTGGTAGAGGCTATTGTGTACAGGCATCTTGTGGGTTCACTGATGTACTTAGTGAACACATGACCAGATTTGTGCTATGCAGTGAACCAGCTAAGTCAAGCGATGGTTCAGCCTACCAAGATTTTTTGGAAGGAGGAAAAGCATGTATTGAGATACCTCATTGGAAAATGTCAGTATGGATTATGGTATAGACGGATAGAGGGAGTGAAGCTACAGGGCTTCACTGAAGCAAATTGGGAAGGGAGTCCATTAAATCGGAAGAGCACATCAGGAGGGATTTTCAACCTTGGGTCAACGGTAGTTTCTTGGTACAACAGGAAACAAAGGTCGGTTGCACTCAGCTCGACAGAGGAAGAATACATGGCTTCAAGTCAGGCATCATGTGAGGCCATCTAGATGCGGAAAATCCTAGTTGGTTTGTTTGATCAAAGGATGGATCCAACTACGATCTATTGGGATAATCAGAGTTGCATCAAACTCTTTAAGAATCTAGTATTTCATGATAGGTCCAAGCACATCAACATCCGGTATCATCATCTCAGAGATTGTGTAGTGAGGAGGATCATGTTGATGCAGTATATTTCGATAGAGGAGCAAGATGCTGACATTTTTACAAAAGCATTGTCAAAGTGTAAATACGAGTTCCATAGAGACAATATCAGGGTGGCAGATAATCCCTTTCTTGTTGAGAGGGAATGTTGAAATATGGCAACAAGAATATTCCAATTTAATTTTTCCTTGAATTAAATTGTGAATTAAAATTGAATTTAGTCTTAACAGCACTTGGAAAATAATTAAATAATTTATTTTAATAATTGTTGAGAAATTCAAGTTAGAAAGTTTTGAGTATGCAGAGTTATCCCTTAAAGTAAGGAGATAAGATTGAGTTGTATTTGAGTTGTAATTAGTATAACTCAGTTTACTGAGTTAAGTCCAGATAAATTAGTTCCAATTGTTTGAGGAACAATAGTGAGTTAACAGTCAGTTGATGCATTAATGCACTCAACTAGTGCTACTCCAGTTAACTGAAGATTCCCTCATCAAAAACTCATGCATTGCTCTATTCTGAAAAAGACCCAGTTGAGATAAATGTTCAAGGACATTGTACTATCAGTTGCATGTGTTTTCTCATGGAGAAAAATCATGCATGCAGTCAAGGATTCATCCTTGAGGATTGTGCAGTTTTGAAGAGTTGATCATCCACTTGGTAATAGGAAATCATCCACAAGGAACATCGCAAGGAAATAAGAGCTTGGAGGGAAGAGAGGAAGGTTGGAGAGAAGCCAAGATTGCCTATGAGCATCTGTGAGGATTGTACTGAGAGCTGGCTAGAATGTGAAAGCTAAGGCTTTGTATAATTCCTATGTATTTCCACCTTGTATGATAATACAATAGTGTGGGGTTTTTAGCTAAGGCTTTCCTCAAAGTATTTTCATGTGTATTGTGCCATTGATTCTTCTTCTTCTAGTTATATTGTTCAGCTCGATCTTTAGGCTTCCACAAATTGATAGTAGAAGTAGGTTATAGTATTCTGCTTTGATTTATATTGCATTATCGGGTTAACCTACCATCAGATTTTCTACACATCCTCTACAAAAACAAGGGAAACCTTTGTTACCACAAGGGAAACCTTTGTTGCAACAAGGTCTATGCACGCAACAGTAAGGGAAAATGATCCCATAGCAAGGTCAGCTACAAAAACCGTAGGGTCAACCCTTGCAATAGTTGCAGCAAAATGTGAAGCAGGAGATGAAATATGCTCCGCACACCTCCCTGCCCATGCCCTCGCAAGGCCAACCTCTGCAACCCCATGGACAAATTTTGCAGTCGCAAGGTCAACCCTTAGAGCAGCAAACCTTGTATACATATAAGTAGGGTCAACAATTGCAAGGGCAAGGCCAGGGTCAAGTCCTGCAGTAGCAAGCCCAAAATCCTAATGTCCTAAGCCAACAGGTCCAAAATCCTTCTAGCCAAGGGCATCAGGTACAAAACCCTAACACCCTAGGTCAACAGGTTCAAAATCCTTTTGGTCAAGGGAAGCAGGTACATAATCCCTATGTCCAAGGGAAACAAGTGTATCAACCTTATGCCCAAGGACATTAGCTCCAAAATCCTCTTGCTCAGGGACAACAGGTTCATCACCTGTATGTTCAAGGACAACAGGTCCAATATCCATATGTCCAAGGTCAACAGGCTCAACAGCCTTTTAACCCGTACGTTGCTTATCAGCAACCTATGGCAAGACAGTTCCAAGGTATTCAAGCTCAAAATCCTCACTATGGTCAAGGTAACCCGCCATAGGGGCAGCATCAGATGCCATATGGCCAAAATCCCCCATTGTGGGACCAAAATCCTTACCAATAGGGATGGGATCCTCTATTCAGACCCACTTACTGACCTCCTATGCCTTTTAATACCCAATTGCCATTATTGGCCACACTCAAGTTGCCAGATGTATCTCACCTTACGAATGATCCCATCCTTCACTCACCATACTAGCCTCCGGTGTCATCCAAGATACCTAGCAGTTGTCCAAAGTTCGATGGGAAAGCAAAAGAAGATCCTCAAGCCCATGTGATGACATATCACCTCTGGTGCTCTTCGAACTCTTACATTGACGATTTCGTTCGTCTCCGTCTTTTCTAACGAACCCTCACAGGCACTGCAGCCAAGTGGTACATCGAGCTTCCTCGAAGTACTTACCATGAATTTAATTCTTTAGCCATGGATTTCCTCACGCATTTTCAGTTTTCGGTTCACTATGAAACTAACACCTATTTTCTCACATCGCTTAAGCAAGATACTATGACACACATCTCTGACCAAATCCATGAATGGAGACGTAGACGTCATCTGATCAAATTTGAGATTGTTGATCAGTTGCTCACTTAATGGTTCACTAAATCATTCCTGGCCCCAATTGCTCACGATATAGCTATGGGTGGATCTGTTACTAAAGAGAAAGCCATTGCTCGTGCCTAGTACTTAGGTCTAGTTTACTCTCAATCTAGAATTTTGTATGAGTTATTACTCGATGCTCCATGGCCATCATCTGATCCCGTAGCATCAAAGTCACAAGTTGTACCTCCTGTCGGTGGAGTTATTAGTTCAGTATCCCAGATCCCTACTAAATCTTCTTCCAAACAAAAGTCATTCTCGAATGCTGCTCCTAATAGTTCTTCCCAGAATCCACCTAGCCTTGATAAAACCTTCGAGGTCCACATTGTCCGGTCTACTGCAACGGACAAATCCTCGAAAGGTAAGAATAAAGGCAAAGGCAAGGGTAAAGTCGATGCCCCAAAACAGGGTCCTCCCAAATCGTCTGCTGGCGAATCTTCACAATGGAAACCTAAGTGTCCCTGCCTCATTTGCGAGGAATATCACTACACTAAGGATTGTCCCTGATGATCCTAAGTTAGGCGTTTTCTCAAAGGAAGCCCTGTTGTCCTCAAAGAGCCATTTCTGTCTCAACAAACCCAAATGGTAGACCAAAATCAGTCATCTACTTCCTCAGGATCTCAAGTGTTCATGATGAGTATGCCTATTAATGTGGCTACTAGATCGAAAGATTACCAAACTCCTGCTCTGATAACTAGGAAAAAGGAAGAAGCCACCCCTTCTTCTTCTACCTCGAGTTTTGGCCCTCTTCATATCGAGCGCCCTAACCCTGATTCTGCTATACAACCACCCTCTTGAGGTGTGCTACAGAAATCCTCGTACAATCCCAACACCCGAGCCACTCAACACTATAATATTGTTGAGGATTTGGCTTAGGTGCCATCAGCTATGTCAGCTCTCGAGGTGCTCTAAAGCTACCCATCGCAGCGGGAATCTTTGTTGTCAGCTATGGGGGTATCGATCCCACCGATTCCAATTTGATATGTTTTGATCTAGAGAACCATGTTCCGCACCTCCCTCATCAGATTGCCTTTCTCATTCAGGTAATCATCAATGAGAAGACCATCCATAGGACTATCATCAATGAAGGTCCTTCCACCTACATCATGTCAACCGCATGCTAGAAGGCTATTGGTTCTCCTGCTTTGAACCAATCTCCAAACACTTTGGAAGCTTTCGATGGGCATAATTCGTGACCCTTCGGCGTCTTACCTAACCTTTCCATTACCCTGGAAGGCAAGACAATGCAAGTCGAGATAGATATTTTTGATGCCAATCTTAATTACAATCTCCTACTCAGCTGGAGTTGGATCCGTGTTATGCATGCCATAGCCTCCTCCCTGTTTCGTGTGATTCATTTTCCCCATCAAGGGAAGATCGTCACTATCGACTAGTTGTCTTTCTTTGCCTCTTCCTCCTTGGATGGCAATGTTTCGTACATCAAGCACACCGGCACTCCCTATGAGAGTGTGGGGGCAGATCTTTATAAAGATTCTGCCTTAATGAGAATTTTTCCACTCCCACCTCCTCATGTTGCCTCTGTCAACATGGTCTCGGTCAAATCTGATCCTTGGGTCATACCTTTACCAAATCTTGTTGATACCTGGGGCGAGGTTATGTCGCTTAGTCTTGTCGAAGTCAATTATGTGGAAACTGTTTCGGCTTCGATTTTAGCATCCTCTGATTCTTCTACTACGAAGACCTCTCTCGATACATACTTTCAATCCCCGTGGCTTAGCACTTTGGAATTACTTGATCCCTTAGCCAAAACTTTCCTTGCTAATGAAGGTATCATGGAAGTCATGTCTCTCAAGGAACCACCTTGGACCAATGCTCATCATCGCTCCTTGTACCTGCCTTGTCGAGCAGTCATTTCTACCGCTTTTGAAGAGTCCTCTTCTTTGATTCCTTCCCTCCTACTTCCGCTACTAATCACGACTCATGACGTATGGTCGGAAGGAAATTTTGGTAATATTACCCAAATGATGTCGATTGATATTTCTATCAAGCCTGGTATCGTTGAACATGTCCATATCGGGGCATCTTGTTCTCCAGATGAGATCAAGACTTATACTCATCTGTTTCAGGAATTTCATGATGTGTTTGTGTGGTCCTACGAAGAAATTCATAGCATTGTTCCTAGCATTGTAGTGCACGAAATACCAACTTATCTGCACGCGAAGCCTGTTCTCCAAGGGCTCCGCCCAGTGCACCCTAGGTAGGTCGCCGCTATCAAGGGTGAAGTTGAAAAAATTCTCAAGGCTAGGTTCATCTAACCCATCCCTCTCACAAATTGGTTGTCCAATATTGTCCCGGTGACAAAAAAACAAGGCACGATCCACGCTTGCGTTGATTATCGAGATCTCAATCGTGCTTGTCCTAAAGATAACTATCCTACTCCCTTCATTGATAAAATCATTGATGAATGTGCCGAGAGCGAGATCTTTTCCTTTATGGATGGTTTTTCTGGTTACAACCAGATCAACATTGCACTGGCTGATCAAGAAAATACAGCTTTTATTTGTCTGTGGGGTACATTCACGTACAAAAAACTCCCTTTTGGCCTAAAAAATGTTGGAGCTACGTTTCAGCAAGTAATGTCCTATGTGTTTCATGATATTCGTAACATTGTCCAGCCTTACTTAGAATACCTTCCCACTCATTCTCGTAAGTGCCGAGATCACCCGAACCATCTTCGATATATTTTTCTGCGCTATAGACACTACAACATTCGGTTAAACCTGCATAAATGTGTTTTCTGCGTAGAATCCGTACGACTCCTCGGCTTCATCATTTCCAAGGACGCTATACACCTTGATCCACTGAAAGTCAAGGCCATTGTAAATTTACCCCCTCCATCCTCCTTGCAGCAACTCCAGAGCCTGCAAGGAAAGGAAAATTTTCTTCGTCGTTTTATACCCAATTATGTTGGGATAGCTATAGGATTTACCCAGTTGCTCAAACAAGGAACACCCTTTGTATGGGATGAGGTGGCCCAAAAATCTTTTGACGATCTCAAGGTCGTCCCCATAAATGATCCTTTGTTGCATCCCCCAGATTATTATCGTGATTATTTCCTTTACCTTGTTGCAGCCCCTAACACCGTTGCTACAGTCTTGGTCCAAGATGACAATGAAGGCAACGAACATGTTATCTACTACCTTAGTCATAATCTCTTCAACACTAAAACGCGTTATTTACATGTCAAGAAGTTGGCTTTGGCTGTCGTCCAGGTTGTTCAACGCTTTTGGCACTACATCCTTTTGCACACGACTACAGTGATTTCTGAATGCAACCCCATGAACTACATTCTGACTCATCAATTGCTAGGGGGGAAATATTCTAAATTTATTTTCATCCTGAAAGAATTTGATTTGGTATTTACTACTACCAAATCTAAGAAGTCACTCGTTTTTGCTGAATTGATTTGTTCCCTTCCGTCTAAGTCTCTCCCTGTTGATGCAGATGAATAACTCCCAGACGAGACTCTCTTCTTGATTAGCACCCTTAATCCATGGTAGATGATATAATCTTGTATCTCTAGACTTCCACGTTCCAGTCCACGTTGACTAAGGATGATCGCCACAAGATTTGACATCACTCCCAATCTTACCGAATTATTGGCGATACTTTATACCATGTCAGTGTCGATTCAGTTCTTCGTCGATGCCTTACGATCAAGGAAGCTGAAAGAGTTCCCAATGATTGCCACTCCAAGGCATGTGGTGGTCATATGTCTGGTTATGTTACCGCTCAAAAAATCCTTCGTGCTGGTTATTTCTGGCTGTCCATTTTCAAGGACTGCATCCTTGTTGTTTGCAAGTACCATGAATGCCAAATTTACCAGCACAAGATGCGTACCCCACCCGCTCACCTACACCCCATCATTACCAATGGTGCCTTTTCCAAATGGGGCATCGATTTTATGACATGTAACCCTCGTTCTGTCGAGGGGCATGGCTATATTATCGTTGTTGTGGATTATTTCACCAAATGGGCCGAAGTGATGCCTACATACTCTGTAGATGGTAAGACGACAGCTCAATTCCTTTTCAACCATGTTATTTCTAGGTTCGGCATACCTCAAGCCATTTTCATAGACCATGGCTCCCATTTCAGAGATTACATGATGGTTGAGCTGACATCCGCATTGGGCTTACGCCACGATGGCTCAACCCCATATTACCCTTAGGCCAATGGCCAAGTTGAAGCGCTAAACAAGGTTTTGGTTACAATGCTTCAGCATACTATTGGGATGCACAAGTCAAAATGGCATCTCATGCTCTTTTCAGCTCTGTGGGCTTACCGAACCTCGACCAAAGATGCTACTGGATTCACACCATTCCAGCTAGTCTATGGTCTGGAATCAACATTGCCAATCAAATGCGTGATTCCTTCACTCAAGTTAGCTGTTGAACTCCTCCCCAAAACATCACCTCAGGAGGAATGCCTCTTATATCTAGAATGACTGGATGAGACTCATCGTCTCATTGCCTTAGTCATCGAAGCACAAAAGAAACGGGTCAAGTTCCATTTCGATCAGTCGGTCTCCCCTTGTGCATTCTCTGAGGGTGATTTGGTCTTCCTATATGACCAAGATAATGATAAGTTGGGGGCAGGCAAGTTCGAACCCATGTGGCATGGGCCCTACATTATGAAACATGTTTTGCAAAAAAGGGCCTATGAGATTTTTTATTATGAAGGAAATACTCTGGATAAGCCCCGAAACGGGCTTTACCTCAAGAATTACTATGCTTAGGTCATCTTGCATGGTTACTTGTGTACATTAGTCTGTCATTCATTTTTGTGCAGTGTAGTTTGTTGTGTTAGTTTTCAAACAACTTTCCTGTTTACTATGCTTTTCTTACTTTACAGATGTTTGTGACTCCTCACATCGGTTTCGTTGATGGTGCTTGCCGTATTACTTAGAACCTGTCATCTACGACATGGGCTATTTATGACCCCAATTATGAGTTGATTGACCTTCAAGGTATCTTTTTAGGTCGTACAACTAACAACATTGTTGAATACAGTGCGGTCATCGAACTGTTGTGAGAAACCATCGCTCTTGACATTCGAGAGTTGGTTGTCAACCTGGATTCACAGTTTGTCGTCCTTCAACTCGACGGGCAATATTCCGTCAGAAACCCTCAAATATTGAGAATGTATCTCTGTATTCGTCTATTGGAAATACATTTTGATTATATTACATATCATCATATTCCTAGACACGTGAATATATTGACAGATGCATTAGCAAATTATGTGTTGGATAGACATTTAAGAAACATTTGAAAAGATAAAACAAACCATTTGTACCATAGTAAGAAAGAAAATACAGCATATATATATATATGGTGATAATGTTTGATACATTGAAACCCCAAACAATAATATGTGTCTCCAAAATAACATCGGCAGCTCATAGGCCTCATATATCCGTGGCACGCAGGCCAAAAAAAAATTAAGTGCTAGACCTAGGAACTAATCAACACGGTGATCATGGTAGCATGACACAGCTCGCGCAACACGAGTCAGCAGTCGTCGGATCTGATCTGAGACTCCCACTGTGTGTCTCTGATACTGGCAAGGAATGTCTCCCACCCAAGCATACTCTGGGATACCACGAGTCAACCCCTGAAGGTTCCTCGCAATCTCCTTGTCATTGTCACTCCCCTCCTCATAAGGAGCAACAACATCAATCGGGTGGGTGATGCGCCTAGATATTAGGGACATCCCTGTAGGCCGCTTTGGTCCAACATCTCCATTAACAAGAGAAATGTTATAAGTACATATATACCAAAAACAATTAAAAATATCAAAATTAAAAAAACTGATTTTTTACCTTCATCGTCAATATCCTCTCCATCTGGTAGCAGCATGTCCAGATCTCCATGGAAGTCGGTGCCACTGTATGGCCAGTCCTCCACAACAATCTTTTGTCATCGTAGCCATGAAAAGAATGTAGGTTTGTATGACATGTGCTAACCCACAGTGATCCTGGGCATCAAATGACTCCAACGGGCCATCCACAGGTCACGTGGCATGGGAGGATCTACCTCAATCAGCTAGTACTGGAACAGTGGCACCTGTTCCAAGAAAATAGTCACGAGCACAGATCCAAAGCAAAATTACTTCAGATTACCCTCCTTAGCTTTGGTCAACTGGCGCTTTATGTTGATCTTCATGGCCTTTGCCTAGTTGAAGATCGTAGGTGTTGTGCAGTCAATAGCATACAGGAACTTCAACTTGTTGGTCTCATGCACTGCTTGGGACCCCTCCACTCTGTTGATGCAATAGAAGCACTCTCAGTGTTAGATGTTGAACAGTAGAAATCTCAATCTTCCAACTCTTCGATTTCAGGGCCTCAGGGAAATGTTCAGCGAGCAATAAGGATATGCTTTCCCCAATCAGTCGTGGCCCATACAAGTTGATTGGTTCCCTCTTTGGGATAGTCCAGTGATGAAATATATCTAAAGTTTCCAACTCTAGCTCTTGGTCACCAATGAAAAATATTTCCCGATTTATGTCCCAAAGACTAATCAGGTACTGAAGTAACTCAGGTTGGGCCCGCATCCCTGGCGTGAGAAATAATTTGAGGAGGCCACAAGCCCTCAAAGCTTCTAGGCAATTTGGATCATTCAATGCCTGGGTTTCCACATCCTCATGTTCCCGTTCTTTCCAGTCCACCATTTTCAACAATTATTTCCAACAAAAGCCATTAATTTGAGTCAACAATAATGATTAACCCATAAAATAGTTGTGCCAATGGCACGATAGGCCATGTTAATTACCCTCGACCAACACGATTTCGCGCCTGGAAGTTGCACCGATTGAGGGCGATTTTTTTTACAAAACCTCCCTCAAAAAACCTAAAAGTGGTTAAAAATAGGAATAAAAGGCATGAAAATGGAGCTCAAGACTGTGGCTCTTACCTGTAACTGGCAACTCAGCAAATGACCTCTTGGATCTCCCATAATTTGCCCCAGAACAATTAGGGCAAAAGTGAGTAAAAAATCTTCACTGCAACGTAAAATGGTAAATGGTAAAAATATATTTACTTTTCTCCTTTTTATTCAGTTTTTCATGAAAATATTAGGTTTTAGTAAATATTTTAACCTACTTTGCCTCAAGGATTGGATAATACAATTTATCTTTTTGTGCAGCAACAGGTGATGGATGTTCGACGATGATGACAAGTCGTGGTTTAGCTCTTTTCTCAACTCGTTAAAACTTATATGAAAACATTGCCAAGTATTTTTCCCTTTTGACTCGTAAAAGAGAATAAAATGGGGGGTCCACTTTCAAGCTCTTTTCTAACCCTTTAAAAGTGAAAAGATAGCCAATCCCTTGTCATTTCGAACTCATTAACGGATGTGAAATTTTGTGTGCCCAGTATAAGTTTACCCCTTTTTCTCTCAAGTATCGTTTTCTGCTTTTTCGAGCTCGAGAGACACAAACGTACGAAAAGGGACCATGTGGAGTTTTCTTTTATGTTTCTTTTTCAAACTCTCTAAACATGAAAAATATACCAAGGTACACCTTTGTTGGACTCGTTAAAATATTAAATGACATTGGATTCCTCGTCATGACGAACATGAGCTTCTCCTTCCTAGGTCTCCTTAAACTTACTAGGTCGGATTCGTCCGAAGGATGAACTTATAGTCAAAGCATATGTTATCCTCTTCAAGCTTGCGATTAAAAAATAATTGGGGTACCTGCCATAAATGGTGGGGGGGGGGGGGGGGGGGGGGGGGGGGGGGGGGGGGGGGGGGGGGGGGGGGGGGGGGGGGGGGAATTTGGAAATTTAATCAGTTGTGTCAACAGCTCACTCTTGAACATGACACTTTCTGCTTCATGTCAGGTTGGGACATCCTCCTTTGTATCGTTGACCTTCCTGGGTTGGGTCATTCATTTTTTCCTTCCATTTTATCTCTACCATGTCATCATGACCACCGATCCTATGGATCCAAAAGCTTCCAAACTTCTAGTCGTTTCACCAATATGTTCAAGAGTTTTCCTTTTGCAGTTACATTTTCTTTGTCTCATCCAAAATGATTTTACATCCTTTGTCTCATGTCGATGATGTGGGATACATTATGGCCCTCCTTCGACACAGTCACTTCATGTCGACTTCAGCTCATTATCTGGGAAGTTGACCAAGAGACTCCCTTCTAGTACCTTAGAGCTTGCATGCCCTAATGGCAAGTTCTTCGCACTCGATGGCAAGTTCACATCATTGGCTTTCGATCGAGTGATTTTACGGGTGTTCGACTTCAGTTCCTTTATTCACATTTTGTGGATTGTGCTGATAGTACCTTGAGGACCATTGTCATTATTGGTGGTTTCTCTCATGCTTGTTAACAGTTTACATCATTGACTGGTAATCAAGTGACTTTCTAGCATGTTTGACGTCAATAAATCTATTCACATGTTAGAATTTGTACTTTGATCAGGTCGTTTTGGAGCACAAGACCCTGGACTCATATCACAAAAGTCTAGGTTGCGAAGTGATGTGACATGGTTTTGTTGATATAAATGTCTCTTTCAGATGGATGGTTGCGACCATACCTCATATGTGATCCTTCTCATTATTGGATGGTTGCGACCATACCTCAGTCTCATTTTGATCCTCTTTGATGGATGTTTGCACCCATGCCTGGATCCATTTACATGATCATTCTCTGGATGGTTGCGTCCATGCCACAATTCATGTATCATTTGACAGAGTTCTCAGTTATGTATATGCATATGTACTTGCTTGCAGGTTTTTCGACGGTAGACTATCATTCCCCACACTGATTTATAAAGCGTTTCATTCCCCACTCTATTTTGGCCTTCACACTTTAGGGGACATCTACTACACAAAATTTTGTCACTATCCCTGTACTCCCCATTCCTTGATCATGGAGGACCTCTACAGTGAACCCTACATGCTTACCCTTCATGAAGAAACTCCCATTATGTCCCTCTTCATGAGCAGAACAATTCCCTTTTGCACCATTTCCCCAGAAACTCCTGTTTTTCCCAGTTTACAAGACCGACGCTAATGGCCTTTGTCCTCCTCATGCCGATATGTAGGGATTAACACTGTCCCTAGAACCGGCTGAAGTGACTGAGCTTTTTTCCAGTCACGCTAGTCCTCTTATGGAAATATTTTTAAATAAAGAGCTGAAGCTTCTAGCTCTAGATGCTTCGTAACGGAAGTCTGGTAAATGGTTTGGCCAGATGAAGTTGAGGGTGTCAGTTTGGGCTCCTTTCCCCTATAATGATGGAACTACCTCAAGGGATAAGACCTTCTCCCATGAGAAGAGGATCCATCTCCCATCCATTCATCCTATATAAACCTCCCTTTTTCCTAAGCACAAGCTAGTGTTAATGTTGGTGTGCTAGTGCTAATTAAGTTTGAAGTAAACAACAAGCTATTCATAATTGTAGCTCTCTAGTTGTGTGAGGGAGAAGTGTGAATTTGGTTTGGAGTGAAGTCTAAAGGGAAGGGCCTTAAAACTACTATTGTTGAGGCCATCATGGAATGCTAGCAGAAGTGTATGGGAACCTGGCCTTCTCAGAGGAGAACAACAATGTCAAGACAATGGTTGTAATCTCTTTTTGATTCACTATATATGCAACTATGAATTGATTTCTTACATGATTTGTCATCTTACATGTTCATGGCTTAATGTTTCTTGACTTGTTAAGTAGGTTGAATTACAATTTGTCTATTATCACGGTTGTTGTTTGATGTTGTTTACTTGTTTTAGGTGTTTGAAGAAGGAAGCGAGAGATAGTTGGAGTGAGCAAGCGAGGACATCATTAAACAGGATAAGCGTACTAAGAGGTAGGCCCTCTTAATTGGTTCTAACTTAAGGAAATCTTCCATAGAATGTATCAATTGTGGATAGACCCATTATCGGGCTAGAGGAATTTGTTTGTGTCCGCACTTATAATTTTACTTCACCACAGATCATTTATGAGACTAGTAGGTTATTACAGGAGGTTCATCAAGAAATTATCATCGATTTCTTATCCTATAACATAGTTTCCTAGGAAAGGAAAGAATTTTGAGTGGACAGAGGAATGTATAGCTAGTTTTGAGCAGTTGAAGCATTTTATTACAAATTCTCTAGTCCTAAAGATTGCAAGTCTAGATAAAGAGTTTGTGGTTTGTACATATGTTTATAAGAAATGACTTGGTGGAGTCCTGATGCAGGAAGGATAGATGGTATGCTATGATTCAAGGAACTTGAACAAGCACGAGCAAAACTATGTGACTCATGATCTTGAGTTGGCAGTTATCATTCATGCCTTGAAGATGTGGAGGCACTATCTTCTTATAAAGTGGTTTATTCTGATGAACGATCATAGTAGACTGAGGTACTTGTTTGATCAACCAAATATAAATTTCAAGAAAGCTATATGATTCGCTACTATTAGTGAGTTTGAATTTGAGAAGATACATCAAGGGCAAGGAGGATTGGGTCGCAAATTCTCTCAATAGGAGAGTCCAGGTAAATCACATTTCAGTTGTGAGTTCTTACGGGACATATTTGTGGGAGTGGATCTTGCAGGCAAGGTAGCATGATGATGGGTACCAGCAGCTGAGGCATAGGTTACAATAGCAGGGTGAAGGCGATAGGGATGAGGAGTATCATCTCACAACAGATGGCTTGGTCAAATACATGAATAATATTTATGTGTTAGAAAACGGTGAGCTCAAGAAGCTTACCTTGAGGGAGTTTCATGTCAAGTTGTATTCAGGTCACCTGGGATATCAAAAGACATTGACGTTTATTAAGAAGTTCTGTCATTGGCCGAATTTGAAGAAAGAGGTGGTTGAGTTTGTTGCGAGGTGTTTGGACTGTTAGCAAGTGAAAGCAAAGTGTAAGCATGCAGATAGTTTATTATAGCCAATTCTAATTCTAGAATGAAAATGGGAGGTCATTTCCATGTACTTCATTATAGGTTTATCGAGTGTTATAGCACCATTTACCACTCTTGGTAGATTTGATGCTCTGGTTATGGCCTAGGGAAACCCTTCCTTTCCAAACTTGGTCAAAATTCTAAAAAACTTTGTTTTATTTCCCATACGCTACTTTGCCCTGTGTTAAAAGTGTGTACACGCGGGTTAGCATATACCCAACCCACGTATATGTGTTAAAACACTAAAAAATAATAAATCTCCTTAAATTTTGGTAGGGTTTCTGGGTTTTACTTGTTACTCACCTACTATAGCCCGTGGCCCAACTGAGAAAACTAATTTGGAGAAGTATAAATAAACCTCCATGGGAAGGCCTAAGGAGAGAAGAGATGAGATATTGATATTATAGTTGATTGATCCCTGATCAAGTCTAAAGAAATCCATGTGCCTCTTGCACTCCAAAGTTATAGGAAACATTTGTTTCCTCTTTTTAGATGTCATTCATCCCTCTTATGACTTCCTTGCGTGTATTGATAGAGGAAGATTGTTGAGGTCGAGACAGGATGGATCTGGACGACAGTTTCGCTTGGAGCTGGTGGAAGACTCAAGTTGTAGTTTTCCACCTTTCATTTAACTTACATCAATAAAGAAATTTTATTCTCTTCCTCATATTTATCGTGTTTATGCATTGATCCATGTTGTGATTTACTTATGGATCTTATATTAATGCGTAATTACTTATTTTCTTATATGATCTAACACATGTATCATGAACATGCTTTCTATTATTGTCGTTGTATATGCTTTGATTGAATAAGTTAAAGGTTTTAAAGGCATCAGAAGAAGTAGAGGCTTTGGACCCTGGGGGATCGACACCAAACGTAGGACCTCTGGGTAATACCACTTCTTCCTAGTTCAATAGTTTAAGCATTTAGATTCTTTGTCTACAAATTTGTTGTTGTTGTTGTATGCCCTCTGCTCTATTGGGGTTTTCAACCCAAGGCCCTAGGGTGTTTCCACCCACAACATCAAGGACATTGAAACAACATGATTCCACCATGGTTGTGGTTGACATGTTATGTAAGGTAGCTCACTTCATTGCAATTAAGTATACTAATTTAGCTAGTGAGGTAGATCATATCTTCATGAGGGAGATTGTGAAGTTGCATGGTGTTCCCAAGAAGATTATATCAGGATAGAGATGCCAAGTTCACTTTTAGGTTTTGGAAGGAATTGTTTACAATTTTAGGGATAAAGTTGGATTTCAGTACAACTTATCATCTGCAAAAAGATGGACAAACGGAGAGGCTCAACAAGATTCTTGAGGACATGTTGAGTATGTATTTCATGCATCAATAGAGGAAGTGGAGGGAATATCTTCTATTGGTTGAGTTTTCATATAATAATGGGTATCATGAGTCCTTGAGGATGAGTCCATTTGAGGCTCTTTATGGGCGGAGTTGTAATACTCCTATCAACTAGAGTGATCCAGTGAACAATTTGTTGATTGAATTGGATATGTTGTCTAGGATGGATAAAGAAATGCAGGTTATTAAAAGGAATTTGAAGGAAATATAGGACAAGAACAAGAGTTAGGAAAATCAACATAGAACATTCAAGGAGTTTTAGGTTGGAATCATATGTGCTTGTGCATCAAGCCCAAGAGGATCTCCTTGGGGATTGGATCATGTGCCAAGTTGGCACCTTGGTATTGTTGGCATTTTGAGATCCTTGAGAGGATTGGACGAGTGGCCTATAAACTTGCACTGCTGCCAACAATGAAATTCCATGATGTTTTCCATGTTTCTTTGCTTAAAAGATATGTGCAGAATGTTGATCATGTGATTGATTAGTCTATATTGTAGGTGGAACTAGAGGGAAAATTCTAGCTAGAACCTCAATGCATATTGCAACAGATACAACTCATGCTCCAAAACTAATTAATAGAGAAAGTTCAAGTATAGTGGAAGCACTTTGGTCCCAATGAAGCTACATGGGAGATGGTTGATCAAATGCACGATTTGTATCCTTTATTATTTATTGGTTCAAGAAAATGAGTTTTTGGTATATGTATATATGTATGGTTGTAAATACCACAACGAGTTGTGTCATAAATCTCCAATAAGCGATATGTTTTGTTTTGCTTTCAACGGGATGCCATTGTAAATATTGTATCGAGTTATGTTATAAAGCTCCATAGCTAGTATGTATTGCTTTCAGCGGTTTGTTGGACATAGGTGTCATAGAAAACCGAGGATAGTGTTCCCCTAAAGGGGAGGGGTTTGTAACAACCCCAAATTAAAGTTTCATGTAATAAATGATAATAAAGGAAAAAAATAAGACCAAGGTCACAAGACATGTATTCCAAGCTGAATATTGGGCAAGCACTATAGTGGGAATCACTTTTGGTTTATTATGGCTATGGAAATTTGAAAAGGAAAAGAGGCAATAATTAGAATTTGTTTATGAGAATAAAGAAAAATAGGAGAAAAGGGAGGTGAAGAGACACAATTTTTCATGTTAAGGAAATTATAGGAAAAATGAAGGAAAACGAAGAAAAAGGAGATATCAATAATAAAAAGTCACAAGAGGATCAATTCACAACTTTTGTCAGTTCAGTTTGGCTCTCTCCTTTCGTTCTCTCGCATACACTCTTGCACACTTAGAGTAATCTTGGAGAATTTGGGCACTCACTTAAATTTGGAGAAAGAATATCAAATGAAGGAAAAGGTAAGTGAAGGAAATCAAGAAGAAGGTTGGATAAACAACTTCAGTAGGAGGATTTTGTAGATAACAGGTTGCATGTGTGATTTACTCGATTAGGTGTGAATGCATGGTGCATGCATTTGTTTATTTGGTTCATTTTGTGTCATTGACATGGTTTTTTCTTGGTTTGACAGTGCTTTCATCCTTGCCTTGCCATTTCCTGGATAGCCATAGTGTGATGGGATTCATTATTTGTTGAGCTTTAGGAAGATTTTGGAATCGGGTGAGGTGGTCTCAAGAAAATTCCCAAGGGTTGGGGGCGGAGATGGTTTTCTTCGGGAAGCCCTCAACAAGTGGGTGGATATAGGAAAATTCCTCAAGGTATGGTGAACAAATTATGAGGCATCCAAGCTCGGTTTGATTTTTTGATCTTGAGACTAGTTTAGGTGAGATCACGCTAGATTGAGGGTGGAGGTGTTTTAACCTCTGGAGTCCCTGATTGATTATGTCTTGGTTTAACCCATGATATCCCACATTCATGCTTGGAATATGGCACAGGGGTGATTGGCTAAAATAAATATTTGGTTCAGCCCAATCTATGGTCGGGTGGTACATGGAAGTCCTTAACTTGGTTGGCTTTTGCATATGTTAATAAGAGTTATTTTCTTATTTTTATCTATGAGCACTTGTACTTATTATTATGTTGATTTATGGTTGATTTTTCATAATTAATATTTTGGTTATATGTTAATTATAGTCATGGTTCTATGATGTGCTCTAGTTATGGCTCTTATTCATGATTTGATAAGAATTTGAAGGGTTTGTGAAAGCATGGGCTAAAAGGTGTTGTTGTGGCTACTTGAGAGGGCATTAGACCTTCTTGGTGATTTTCAAATGAATTTCATAGATTTAAGATCAGATATGCATTCATGGCCTATAACTCATATGTTTACCACATGTTTGATGAAATGTCTAATGTGTATTAGGAAATATAGGTCAAGTTTTGGCTTCAAATTTGAATGTTTGGAATTTTCATCATGTTTATTATGATTCTGTAAAGTTACAGGCAGTTATGGGTAGTGGTCTAGAGGCTAGCCCAGAAAATTGGCTTAGATATTAGGACCATTGGCACTGAAATGAAGGATTTACGTCATAACCACATGGAAGCGAACTTATGCATGTAGTTGGGGCTTCATAACCACACTCTTTCCTTGTTGTGTGTGTTGTTTGGGTGTTAGGTCAGTGAAAATGGGTTCTAGGTCAAGGATTGATCACATGGGAAGGTTTTTCAAGTCCTGAGTGATCTGTAGTCCATGTGGGATGTCAGTAAGTGTTCAATTTGTAGGCCCCACTTCCTTAATTGGAACTTGGAGGTCGTGTCATGTCATAGTAGCACTCGGCCTCACATTTAACTCGGGAACTTGTGAAAGTGGGTAAATTTTGGGAGGAGAAATTACATCCCACTTGTTTTCTTTCCACACCAGGGGTCACGGGAGTTCACAATCATTGGTCCTTAGTTGCAACATTCTTCAAAGTGTCCACCTTTACCAGCAACACCTTTTTGTCTTCAACCATAACCCTCACAAAGTGATATTGAACATCAATGTGTTTTGTCTTTGAATGATAAGCATGGTTTTTTTCCAAGAAAATTTCACTTTGGTTTTCACAATCTATCCTCATAGCTCAATGTACCAACCCCATACTTGAGCACAATATCTACAACTAAATTGATTCCTTGCTTAGATAAGTGGATTCCATGTATTTAACCTCTGTAGTTGAAAGTGCCACTATAGACTATCTCTTTCTCATCCAACTGACCACTCCTCCAAATAGGCTAAATACATACCCATTTGTAGACATTCTCTGATCTGGGTCTCTAGCCCAGTTTGCATCAACAAAGCCACATATTTCCAACACTCTGCCAAATCCTGGTATTCCTTGGTAGCACAAACCATAATCACTAGTGCTACACAAATACCTGAAATCTCGCTTCACTGTTGTCTATTGCTCCTTCCCTAGTTTTGACATAAACCTGCTCAATACTACCACTGCATGAGCAATATCTAATCTGGTACAAATCATTACATACATTAGGCATTCGGATACCAACTGAACTTGCTTATGGAACATGGGAAATGTCCTCTTCCTCTTCATGTGCCTTGGGACATTGTTCAGCAGATAACTTTTCACCTACAGGAATAAGAACCTTCATCGATTTACTATCACGCTCATTCAATATTGTCTCGGCATACTTCCTCTATCTTAACCAGAGCTTCCTCTTTACCTGATCTTGTTTAATTTTCATGCCCAAACTATAGTTTGCAGCACCAAGATCATTCATTTCGAATTTAGAAGACAATTGGCTCTTCAATCCTAGATAATTTCTTTGTCATTTCCAATCACCAAAATATCATCCACATGCAAGACCAAATAACTAACATGGTCACAATTAATTTAAAATACACACAGTGATTCACTTTGTTCCTTGTGAATCCAAGTCCCTATATATATGTATCAAAAATTTTATGCCGCATCCTTGGTGACTGCTTTAACCCATACAAAAACTTTTTTAACTTGCATACCAATCCTTTCTTACCCTTCACTGCAAAGACTTATGGTTGCTTCATGTAGATCTCTTCTTCCAGATATACATGAAGCACATGCATCTGTTCCACCTCAAAATCAAAAGCAACAACAACATATAAAACTAATATAATAGAAGCTACCTTGGAAACATGAGAAAAAATATCACCAAAATCGATTCCTGGTACCTGGGAATAAAATTTTGCTACCAACCAAACTTTTTTATTTCTCCACCTTTCCCTTTGCATTCATCTTCATCTTAAACACCCATTTGTTTCCAGTGGGTTTCCTTCCATCCAAAAACTCCAATAGATCCCAAGCCTCATTTTTTTTTCCAAGGATTCCATTTCTTTAACCATGGCCTTTTTCCAAAGCTTTCCATCCACTAAATCCACTACCTCCCTAATAGTTTTGGGATCATCATCAATGATAAATAATGAAAAATTTGAACAAAAGGATAATGGACTATACCTCTTTGGTTTCCTTCTCTCTCGAACTGATCTCCTCAAACTGGAGTGTATGACTCTTTTGTTGGCATTATGAGACAAGTGTTGTCCTTGATGGCAAATCACACAGATGATAGATCATAGTGCAGCAGGTCAGTAGTAAGGAATTGATGATCAGACTACAAGAATGAAGAAAAAGATATATACGCAGGTTCACTTTGACGAAGCCGCGTATACATGCGGGTTGGACGTTCCCAAAGCGCGTATGTGTATACACGCACTTTCATGCAAGGAAAAGCACGTACATGTGGGAGAACTTATTTTTGGTCCGTGGTATTTAGTCCTTGGTATTTGAACCTATGGTTTTGGGCCATGGTATCTCGTCATAAGTGTTGATCCCAAGTATTGGGTCCATGGTATTGTTTTGTTATGGTTTTGGACCATGGTATTGAGTAAGGCCTAAGACTATAAAAGGAGAAGAAGATCATTAGGCAAAAGCATTGAAAAAGACTTGAATATCTGATGTAGTATGAGATCCAGTATGCAAGATATGGGTTATGATACATTGCTTGATCTGAGCTAAGGAGGGATCTCACCGGTTGATGGAGAACAAGATCTAAGGATAGATCGGGATCAGATGGTTTGAAATGAAGTATCTCTATATGGTTGATTATGCTTGTTCTAGATCTGTATACTAATGCATGTAATGTTCTGAACTGGGTATAACTTAAGTTTGAAATAGCTGCAAGTCATGATTGAATATTTATAGATCTGTACGCAGGTTGGATTTGGTAAAAGCGCGTATGTACGCGGGTTTGGTTCGTCCAAGTAACATATACCATTTGAGCTATGATGTTTGAAGTTACAGGTAGTTCTAGCTGTTGATGAGTTTTGATGACTGTTTAGTGGTATCAATATTCTGCATATTCAGATTGATAGAGTATGTTTAGCTTCAGTATTGATGGATGAGATCAATAATGGATCAGGATTAGAATGACTTATCTTTATGTGATCTGATGAACTAGATCTGGTTGCTAACATACATATTATCCTTGTATATGTAATGATCTGAGTATGTTTGAAGTCAGGAAGTACAACAAAGTTATAAGTAAATAATTAATGTCATATACGCTAGTTCGCCTTGGTGAAGTTGTGTATACACGCTGGTTCGGCACTTCCAAGTAGCGTATGCACTTTAATGCATGATTTCTGATGATACAGTTGGTTCTGAATATTGTTGCAGAGTTCAGTGTTCTGCTCTGTGTTCTGGTGACTGCTTTTTGTTGACAGGGTTTTAGTGATTCATCATTGGGTGATTTAGAGATTGATGATGCTAGTGTTGATTGATTGTGTGCTTCAATGATATTGATGGGTCCAATATGAAAATTGGATGAAATGTGGCCTTTAGATTATAGTGTTGTGCTTCAGGGGTATCTAGTCTGAAAATGTGTGAAATGTGGTCCTTAGAGGATGAAAGGAGATTGTAGGCCGGCGCCTACATACTAGTACATCAGCTAGTACAAAGAGCAAAGGGGGTGGTAGCTCCCTTCCAGTAGCAGCTGGAGAACGAGTAAAGGTTGTAGCATTTCAATAGGCCAGCACCTACGTACTAGTAAGTGGATCGGCTAGTACAAGAGCTAAGGGGGTTGTAGCTCCCTTCCTGGAGAGTCTGGAGAATGAGAGAAGGTTGTAGCCTTCTGCAAGTAGAAGCCTGTGTACTAGTATAAGACTACACCAGTACAGAACTATTGTAAAAGAAGTTTCTTATTAAAAGAAGATAGAGACGACTTGCAGCAGGTGGTTTTCACCCACATTGGGTTTCCACCTTATATTATGGTGTTCATGTATGCTTCTTGTGTGTGATGATCTGTTCTGTTTTACTGCACCTGCTTACTGTACATATGGTTAATGAAGTTCTGATTCACTAACTAAAGATCAACATTTAATGGATTAACTCAATCATAAGTATTATGGATATACGCTAGTTGCATTAGACACAGCTGTGTATACAAGCGGGTTCCCTTAATTGAAGTAGCGTATATGTATCTAAGTATGGAAATGAAAATTTTTT
>APFE030077374.1:123693-138802 GCA_000404065.3 Pinus taeda
GATTCTTGATCTTTTATATAATCTGAGTCTTCATCCTTCCGTTCAAACTCTATCTTCTTGGATTCCGTTTCCTTTGGTAGGAATTCATGTTTAATAACATCTTTCACCTCTCTAAACACCATATCTTGGTTCTACGCAACCTTCCTTCTTTTTAGGTTCTAAATCTTATAGCCTTTTATACCATCCTTATACCCAATAAAGATGCACCTTTTAGATTTTCTATCCAACTTGGTTCTTTTCTCCTTTGGAACATGTACATATGCAGCACAACCAAATACCCTGAGATGTGAGAGAGAGGGTTTCTTACTAGTCCATACCCCATGTGGATTCTTATCCTCCAATGTTGATGAACATAATATGTTAAATATGTAACATACAATATCCACTACCTCTGTTGATTCGGATCTTGGAGGGAGGCCCCCAAGATAAAAAAAAAAAAAAAAAAAAAAAAATGAAATGGATCTTGGGGGGAGGCCCCCAAGATCTGAAAATTTGAAATTCCAGAAGAAAATAGGAGAGCACACATTAAAACAAACCACCAAGAAACTTTTTATTAAAATAGAGAATAACTGTAAAATCTACATTTTGGTGGATTATATGTCCTTTTACAAAATTCGACTTGTTACTTATAGTCTTTTTTTTTTTATAATACTACATGTAAATTCCATGGTTGGGTAGATACCATGGATGATCGAATACCATGGGTTGATCTCACTTAAAATACCATGGGTAAATATCGTGGGTCGATGCCACTTACAATACCATGGGTATATTCCATGAGTGGATAAATACCATGGGTCGATGCATACTATGGGTGGATGCTAATTTCCATTTGGATCATTCCTCCCTCCTTAAGAATCAATGGTCCCCATTGCATGAAGTGCCCTCCTAAAAAGCCTTTGTTGAATATGAAGAGCCACTGAAGAGAAGGCTTTTGTTTGTTTAACCCATAACCGTGATTACTGAAAATCTGAGGATAGAGATACCCTGTAATTCTTGTTACCAACTGTGATACTGATAGCGTGCGGCCTAGAAAATATACTTCGATGAATTGTGGGTTTGTCGATGACCCATAACCATGAAAAAAAAGGATCTGATGATAGAGATACCCTGTAATGCTTGTGACCAACTGTGATACTGATAGTGTGCGGCCTAAAAAATGGACTTCGATGACAAGTATTTTGTGCAGTTGACCCATAACCATGATGTTGATTGTTGATGAAGTAGCAGGTGCCTACATAGCCTGGGGTGTGAGGGAATGTCTCCAAAGAACCCAAGCCAGATGATGCTATGATGAAGTTGATTAATGTGAAGCAAGTTCCTACTAAATCGAAGTGGGAGGGCATCTCTCCAAAGGGAACCCGCTCTGAATGTTGCTCCAGATATAAAATCTAATTTAAAATGGGTATAACTCTGTCAATATAACTCAAAATATTTATTATAACCTGTTTTTGGAAATAGAATGACCATTCGACATCTTCCCATGTGATTTAAATCCCTATTTGGACACTCTGGAAACTCAAATTTGTGTTGCAACTATCCCATCGTGACAAAAGTTCTGAAAAAATAGTTGATTTTAAATCAGTGATATCTCCCTCATCCGAACTCTGATTTGACCAATTTTTTTTTGAAATTGGGTGATTTTTCAAGAGGATCTCAATTATGCAATCATTTTTTCGAAATTATGCATGAAAACTATAAAAAATGATAGGATATCCGTCGTCCACAAATTGACATTAGAAAACTTTATGCAACACAGCTGATTTTAAATCATCGATATCTCCCTCACCCAAACTCTGATTCAGCTGGTTTTTTTTTGTATTTTTTTCATAAGAAATCCTAATTTGTTATTTTTTTTGTAAAATTTTCACCAAAAGTTTCATATATGATCTACAAACTCTCCACCCAAAAAATTCCTGTAAAAAATGAGAAAAAATAAAATAAAAATCTCGCTTTGCCCAAGAAAGTGATTTGCGGAGGTCATAGCACGTACATGAAGTTTGTTAAAGATTGATATAAAAATTAAAAACTGAAATATGCATCAATCCCTCATTCCCATTGTCTGATACCACTAATCCAGATCTTGGGGGGAGGCCCCCAAGATCTAAAAAATTGAAATGGATCTTATAGGGGGGAGGCCCCTAAGATCTGAAAAGTTGAAATGCCAGAAGAAAATAGGAGGACACACATCAAACAAAACCACCAAGAAACTTTTTATTAAAATAGAGAATAATTGTAAAAGTTATATTGTGGTGGACAATATGTCCTTTTACAAAATGTGACTTGTTACTTATAGTATTTTTTTAGTTATAATACCACAGGTAAATTCCATGGGTGGGTAGATACCATGGGTGATTAAATACCATGGGTGGATCTCAATTACAATACCATAGGTAAATACCATGGGTTAATGCCACCTACAATGCCATGGGTAAGTTTTGTCGATGGATGCCACTTACAATACCATGGGTATATTCCATGAGTGGATAAATACCATGGATCAATGAATACCATGGGTGGATGCCAATTTCCATTCGGATCATTTCCCAGAATTCATGTCCTAATCTAGCACCACTAAGCATGATTTTTTCCTTTTCCATCAACACCCTATTCATTCTTTCTACAACTCCATTTTGCTGGGGTGTGTACTGAGTAGTCTTTTGTCTTTTTGTATCACACTTCTTACAAAAATCTTCAAATTCCTTCTTGCAAAACTCTCCACCATTATTTGTCCTCAACACCTTGATCTTCTTTTGTGTTTAATTTTCCATCAGAGCCTTAAATTCCTTAAACTTGTCAAAAACTTCAGAATTTTTTCCTAAGGAAACATATCCATGTATTCCTTGAGAAGTCGTCTATAAATGAGACATAATACGCAGACTTACCCAGTGGTGGAACCGACACAGGACCAAGCACACCATTATGCACAAGCTCTAATATCCCTTTTGACCTCTTAGTGCCAGAGGGGAAAATCACCCGATTATGCTTCCCATATACACAATATTCAAAAATTGAAATCCAAAGAGCAATTAGACATGCCTTCTACCATACCATTACCATGTAGTATTCAAAGGCCCTTCTCTCTAATATGTCCAAATCTTTGATGCCACAACATAGGCTTTTCTCCAAAGACAACTAGATTTTCTGCTCCACTTTTAGGGACCACAGATTTGTTGCACCCATTAATAACAGTGCTACCCAAAAGCTTTTACAGAGTTCCAATTTGAACTCCCTACATCAATACGAGTGCTCCCTGAACCAGCTTGTATGTATCTTTCTTAAACATTGTTTTTACACCTACATCACCTATCAATGCAGGAATGTGTAGAACACCATGAAGTGTTCTAATCATTCCACCTTGTAACTTTAACTTATCTCTTCCATGTCTTATGATTATGGTATTCTTTTCATAATTTAGGAAGACATCACCACCATCATATTTCTTGTACTCGCATAATCACTTCATATGGGGAGTCATATGAAAGGATGATCCTAAGTCAATCAACCATGCCTCATGATCTATGTGTGTACTTGAAGAAGAAACCACGTACACATACCCACCTTCATCTAAGGTGGTTTTTGCCTTTGCATAAGGAGCATCATCAAATCATTTACCTTTCGATGGAGTTTTATATCTATAATACTTTTTGTAGTGCCCTTCTTTTTTGCACTTCCAACATTATTTTCTTGGAGATTTAGATCTCCCTTTAGATTTAGGTCTCCCACTTAATGAATTATTTATATTTTTTTTCTAGTTCTATCCTCTTACAAACAAGGCATCCCCATTATATCTCTCCATATTTTTTCGTCTCATCTCCTTCTGCAACAAGGATGAGACTATTTCATCAAACTTCTGGTAGAGAACACAAAAGACCAGTGCACTTATCTTCATCTGGAATTTTAATTTCAATAGATAACAACTGAATTACCACAGTATTGAAGGCATTTAGATTCTCTATCACCAAGTCTCCATCCTTCATCCTCAGGTTAAACAACTTTTTCTACATGAATAGTTTGTTCACCAGAGACTTATATTGATACAAATTTCCTAACTTGTCCCACAAAGCCTTTGTCGTAGCTTCCCCTGATACATTCAACAATATTAAATCTGAGAGACACAATTGTATTGTTCTCTTCACCTCCCAATCTAACTTTGTCCAGTCTTTTGTCAAAATTCCTATTGGTGCCATACTTAGATCTATAAAATCCATTGATTTTTGTCCACCAACATATCCTCCATCTTGAGCTTCCACATCTCAAAACTTTGTTCATTGAACTTCTTGATCTTTATCTTTCCATTGTTCATTATCTTCTTTCCCCATAAGAATCGATCCTGCAGATGTCCTACTATAACAAGGCCTACCACAAGCTCGAGCAAAACCCCTCAGTCGCAAAGGGGTCCCCTTGAAGCCCAAAAAAATTTAATACCAAATGTAGGTTTTAACCCTGTACAGAAATTACCTGCAAATAGATTCTTAAAACAGAAAAATATACAATGGCAAGAACATAAAAATATACACAAAAATATTCTCTTGGAACCAAAAATGAGAAAACCAGATTGATTTTCATTATAATCCTTTCAATGTTACAATACATTATATACTTGCCAACACATTCATAAACCCAAATCCATTAACCCTATATTAGAACATAACCATAGTTCCTTTTCACCGAATCTACAAATTACAATGGGAAAAACCACCATGCGTAAAACCATGTGTGGGTCCACCCACAATCATTGGGTATGCCCCCATCCTTGCATCCACCTAACTAGTGTTGGGTCCATAAAAAAATCCCAGGTTGCTGCCTTGAAACCTGTGTAGGGGGGCCACCACCCTCGCTACAAAATTCCTGGCAAGGGGGGAAGCCACCCCTCCTGTGACCCCCCTAATGCAAAGTAATAACACCTAAAGCTAGTCGTGAAAATAATATAACACATTCCCAACGTTCACCATAATCCAAATGAAAGGAAACAAAACAAGACCCTTTGACATGATTAGCAAAATTATTCCCAATTATAATTTTCAAATTAGACTCCCTCTCAACTAAATTTGAGAGGATTTCACGATACCCAGTAAAATGTCTAGATGCCCCACTATCAACCAACCATCTATCAATGCAATATGAAGATGAGCTAGAAAGAGTAGCAACAAGAACATATTCAAATTGAGAAATGGAAACATTATTAACATACCTTGAGTTTCTAGACCTCTTTTGAGGGTGTTGGGACTCTTCAACACTTGCATAGGTAGCGGGACCTTCTCTTCTTCTTCTATTGTTGAAGTTGTTGTTTTTTCCATGGTTGTTGTTGTTGTTGGCTCTTTGAGCATTTCCTTTATCAGGACAATCTTGGGCAATGTGGCCAAATTTATCACACCTGTAGTATTAGACTTTAGACAAGTCCCTTATATTGTTTTTGAATGGTGGGGTTGGATTCTTTTGATTCCATTTGGAAGTTATTCCTTTCCCTTTTCCTTTCCTGAAATTGGATGCAAAGGTTGTAGGTTCTCCTTCCTCCTGTCTCTGAATTCTTCCTTTGGAAATGAGCCTAGATTCCACTTGAGTGCAATTGCCTAAAAGATCATCAATTGTAGGGAGCTCATTCCTACAACTAATGCTTGTAATGAATGTATCCCAGGACATGGGGAGCCTACCAAGGGTAATCTGCACAAGCTCTCTATCAGGTATTACTTCTCGAATGGAAAGAAGTTGATCTCTTATTTGAGAGACATCATGAAGTATGTTGTAATAGATTCATACTTGTTCATCTTGATGTCACAAATTTGATTCCTCAAAGAGATGAATTGGCTGAAATTGTTTACCTCATACATCCCAATCAATTTTTCATACATCTCCTTTGACTTCTTCAACTTTGACACATAGGTGAAAATAATTATCTTTCCTTAAATTTTACTGCAGAACATCCAATTGCATGGATACTAAATTTAAAATGCATTCCTTCATATCCTTAATCAAATTTCCAATCTCGTCTTTAGTAACCATAATGTCATTACCTGATGTTGAAGGTATTAAACTTTTTACCCTCTTCTTTTTGTCAGATTATCTCTTAAATAGTTTATTTCCAAATGCAAAAAATTGCCAAAAATCAATGTGGTAGTTCATGTTCAACTTTAACTTCAGATTTATTTTTTACTTTGAAGCAAAACCTCCTTTCTTAGCTAATTCTACAAAACTAGAAGTGGGAGGAATATTGGGAAGAAACCTCCCAAACTTATCTCTTAGGTTATTCATTCATGCTTATTAAAAGGGAAAAAAATGCATTGAGAGGTTAGGATTGAATACCAAATAACGATTTTGTATCTTTTAGGAAAATGTTTTAAATGCAAAGAAAAAGACCCAAAAATTGGCATGTTCCTCAACAATGATATAAAAAATTGGTAGGTTTTGACAATGTTGGAATCAACATGCCAATGATTACTAGAATCCACTTTAATTATCAACCCCAGAGCATAAGAATTTTCAAACCACTGTGCAATATATGTATTTTTGGATCCTTAATTTAATTAGGTTGTATTATTTTTAAATACTTTTCTTTTCTTTTGGTGAGGGGGGGAGATTCTCCTTTTTCCTTTTGTTATTATTAGTTATAGAAAAATTTTAAACAATTCAAAACTAAAATGATAATAAATATATTAAACTATACTAAATTCATTATTTTAAAATTTATCCAACAACTAATTTAATTACACAAACGCAAAAATTACAACAATTCAATTACTTTTGTTACTTCAGAAAATCCATAACAATTAGAAATATTTATACTAGCAAATTTGTAGTTACTAAGAATATTCATGCTTCTAAAACGAACTTGAACTTGACGAAAGTAACTCAACATGTTGCATTGTTACAAATTTAGGTACTTTGGAATTAATTTAGCTATTACTATTATAACCACAACAAGTAAAACCTTAGTTAACAGATGGAAATAAATTCGAAGAGACCATAGCAAGAAAGAAATGTGCTACAACGACAAAAGAAAATATAGGAATTATAATTGCATAAATTTCATGGAAATAACAAAATAACTTCCATAAAACAATGAAAATATAAAAGAGAAAGTCTTAATAAATATTCATAGAAAAGAAACAGAATCACCATGGCTATAGAGTGGGCCTTGCTCTACATTGTGTTGGATGATCCCTTATACTAACTCAATCAACCACAAGTACTAGCTCAACAACAAGTAACAATACAACAGTAAGATTAGAAAAAGTATCTATATTCATAGGGATATATTGTTAATCATAACCCCCTCGGGTTCTTTTGTTTTCCTTTTATACAAAATATGTATAAATTCTTGAGTGGTTACTCATTTCCAAGGAATCACTAGCTAAAAATTATCTTAGCTATTTTTCTTAAACAGAGGAGAAAGAAAAAGATTGTCACTTCTTCAAGGGTGGGTCACATCCTAACAACTAACTATTTTAGAATACTCTCCTATAGAATACACAAGACACATTTTACACTTAGGATGAGTGGAATTAAGTGTATAGATCAATAGTCACCCTATATGTAGTGCTTTATGTCATTGGCGTGGCACCTAGCATAATTTGTTATCATTAGAATTACCATGTAGTTTTATCTGAGACTTTGACACAAGTTAATTGTGTATCCTCCAAAATTGACACTAACATTGATGAGAAAGTTTACAATATTGGATATTTTCACAACTAATCATTATGTTGATGAAAAAACCTATAGAAATTTATATTCTTAACAATGGTTCCTAATGTAGATGAGAAACTCTTCCACGCCTAATTATATAACAAAATATATACGGCTTCTTCTTGAATCCTAAATTTTCACAAGTTAACAATCCCATATACACAAATTGTGCATCCTTATTATGTTCTTACTAAAAATCATCTATTTAGCATATAGTTTTAACCAAGAACACATGATATCTCAGAATTGTAATTGGAGAAAAATGGCTAAACAATGGCGAGAAACCGATTAAATTGTTTATTTGGAAGAATATAATGATAATAAGATAAATGAATAAAACAGGGTAATTACCATTACCATCGGTATGCATGATGGGATTTTAATGGAGATATTTTTTTATTTCCCTAGGTTCTAGTTTTGAGGTTTAAGACTAGGTTGGGCATTCACATGTTTAGCTATCTACATGGTAATAAATGTGCTTCGCAGTATTTTATTCATGGGGTAGTCATACATCACCATAGCATAATTTTGGGAGCACCACTTTGGAAACATAGATTTGAGGTGCTTTGTGTTTATGTTTGAGTCTAGAATTTAAACAATTGTTGTTCCTATGGTATGGTTCATGTTTATTGTATGCTTTGGTTGTTTCTTCTCCACTTCTCTGCTAGCATTGGGAAATCTAAATTAGGAGAATTATGAGCACTCTGGGTTAACAGGACCTTTGTCTCAACCCTGCATTATAAGTTGGCCACATTCATTTATTGGTCTTTCGTTGGGTCTTATTTTCCACTTTGTCTCGTTATAAGTTTTGCAACCTTTAATTGATAACGACGTAGTCTAACTTATCGACAAAATGACCTTTTTCACGACAATTTTTCTGGTTATTTTTAATCAAAATCCAACAAATATATTTAAAAAATTGAGTTTAAGTTGTTTACTTTGTTGAATTTGAGTACCCCGGGGATTTTTCAGGATGTTGAATCCATTTATGCATTTTAAACCAAAAAAAAAAATCACATTCTTTCTTCAAATTGTTTCACAAGATTCTGGTGAAAAAGTCTATTTCATCTATAAGTTAGACTACACCATTGATAGATACCTTCCTCTGCCTTGTGATTGGGACTACAACAATTGTTATATGGAATATAAGAAGTTATCTAAGGCTGAGAGGGCCCCCAAATTCCACAATGAGGCAATTGATAGACATGATAACTTAGTTTAGTCAATCAAAGAAAAAAAAGTGGACCATTAAAACATTATTTGTTCTCAAGTCAAAGTTATAATGGTATACACTTAAAGAAGAAAAAACACATCACTATATTGGAGTTTGAACAAAGAGAGTTGTGTCACCTAGTTGCTTAATTATCGAAAGGAAAGAATTTTGAAATTACATTCATGTTTTTTTAACATATTCAAATTATGGTAAGCTCATAGTTCATCAAGTACTAGAGCAAGTGGAAACAATAAAGATAGTGATGGACTCAATTAAGTGAACAAAGGATTAAGCCACCATTTGACTAGCCTATAGCTATATAAAAAGATATATTTTTTAAAGTTATTAGGATTTTAGGTAATTTTTTGTAGGATATATACCTACATATACTTTAGCATCATGTTGTATCTGAAGTAATTTTTTTGTATCTATCTATATGTTGAACACTATCTCTTTTGGCTTATGAACTCTTGATTAAAAACACTTTTTGATGTATCTTTGCTATGACCTTTGTTGTAGATTTTTATTAATATAAATATTATGTTATGGTTTTACACACACAAAATCCAAAAATCTGCAAGCAACCAATTCATTAATGTTTGGTTGTCTATCATATATTTAATCCCTATTTGTTTTTGTTATCATATCTTATTGTTTTTTCCATTGCTCCCTTATCTTTACTAATTCCAACCCTAATGACATTCATCATATTTATTAACTGGTGTGGAATATTAATAGCCATTCAACATTCAACATATTTATTAATTAGTCTAGTATTTGTGGAATATTAATAGTCATTCAACATTCAACATATTTATTAATTGTCCAATATTTGGTGTGGAATATTAATAGTCATTTAACTATTGATTAAAAACGCTTTTTGATGTATCTTTGTTATGATATTTGTTGTAAATTTTTATTAATATAAATATTTATGTTATGTTTTTACATACAAAATCCAAAAATCTCCTAGCAACCAATTCCTTAATGTTTGGTTTTATGTCTTATGTCATTCAACATTCAGCATAGTTATTAATTGGTGTGGAATATTAATAGTCCACATCAATGCCATTGCAAGTGTAGAATGATGATTAGTGGCCACGTTGTTATAATTTGAGTAGTCAAATGGTTTGAACCCTAATAGCATACACCTACTAACCCTTGACTTGTGAAAATAAAATAGAGTTCATTGATAAAGTATTGTGATTATTTGAAGTTTTCAGGGTCTCCATCCAAGAGGGGGAGACAAATATAGAATTCTTAATTAGCAACAATTTTCACTTTCCTAGGTTCTCCCTTATTATAAGTTCATATGACCAAAAAGTGTGGGAGGGATAAATATATTTCGACTTGCAATCCCTTACTCTCACTTCATTTATGGGCTAAAGAATGGTAGAAGAGCCTAATGGTGTAAACATATCTAGAGAAAATGAGAGAAGAATGATTTTAGAGTAAATTCCAAATCTAAAACATTGGGGAGCATTTGAAAAACATCAACGTGCATATCAAAGGTCTCAATAAAAGATACCATTGGCATACTTAGCATCAATTTTTAAGAGCAAGACATGTATCTGACCTTTTGAAGTTACATGTACATACTAAATTGAATTAAATTTGAATCAAATAATACCAATATAGATCTATCTAAACCCTGAATATATCAAACACTTACATGGATCAAATCCTTAAGGTAGAAAACTCAAAGAATGGTTTACACCTCGAGGAATTGGGTCATTTTTGGTGCTTGATAGAATTTGGATTTAGATGGATCTATGTTGATATAAACTTACACTATAATACTCATATTTTTCATATTTATATGTATATGTGTATGTATATATATATAGACACACATGCACATTATATAAACATGCATTATATTAAAATACCATAGCCTTTTTAGAAAGAAACTCCACAATATCAAATATCAACTATATTGATAACACTAGAAAAAGTGAAAGGTCCATAATTCCAATAATATTATATTAAATATCAAGTAGGGATCTTTTTTACTATATTAAATTCCAAGTAGAGCATGGTGAAGCATTAACAACACTACTCCATAATACACAAATAAACACATTCTCATGTAAATCCACACACTAATAGTATTACTTGCATTTTTCATGTAAATATGCATGCATTAGTAACACTAAATATTGTAAATCATTAATAACATTGGCTATAATATTCATTTTTCATGTAAATCTCAATTTGGTATGTGAAATCTATGTCCTTATCTAGAATCTCTCTAAAGTACAATAATCTTGGTTGATATGATTTCTTTTAGTCTCTGCTATATGTAGCAGGGACTATTGTAATTGATATGCGTTGGAATATGAGTCGTATGTAGGGACTAAAAATTATATAACCAAAATCTTGTTGTATATGTTATAATTCACCTTTTTTTGAGCCTATTAAACACTAAAATGGTTTCCTGTTACTGAATCAAACATCCGGAGATCTTATTTGGCCTCTTCCCGAGGCAAAGAGGCACATATTGCACCAAAAACTTAGCTTTAAAATGCATACTATCAAGCCATTTTTCCATAATATAGTAATGCTAGCATTACTTGGGATAACCTTAAATTTTCGAGTTTGCACTTGCTACCACGCTTCCATGATTTTTCACTTGTTGCCACGTTCATAATCATGCCATGTTTCCACCTACACAGAACAAAATATGCAACTAGTTACTTGCTAGAAATCCGAGAGGATGACTTTAGAATGGAACAAAGGTAAAAAAACTCGGTGCTTGGTAATTGTTGGGAACATGTCCCCTGGGGTCAATTTTGGGGTTAAAAGCATAAGTTTTGGGGCTAAAGGCCCAAGTTTTGTATAAAGAATGTGAAGTCTCCACATTTTGTGGTCGCAGAGCGTGAATATATAAATAGTCAAAAAGGGTTTCCACCCTTATTTTAGATAGCTTGTGTCAACTTGATGAGATCTGCCCTTGGTCCGCGAGTCATGAGAATGTATAAAAAGGGAGTCTTAGAAGAGTCTAAGGCAATAGCTAATAGATTTCTAAGAATTTTTTGGGTCTGTGGGAGCTAAGAGTGAAGAGTCTTAGCATAAGAAGAGGTTCTGCAGCTGAGTGTGTAGATGCCTAGAGTAGAAGTCTACAGCAGAGTGCGTAGACCCCTGCAGCTGTGTGTGCAAGGAAGTTAGAATTTGTACTGGAGATTTGAACCATCAATAAAGAGAATTTTTATGGAGATTTCTATGTATGAGTTATTTTACTTTTGTTATGAATGTTTCGATTATGTTATGTTGAATACTGGGTTTATGATTTAATGCTATATTGATGCGTGAATCTATGTATTTTAGTTTATCATATGAACACAAGTAAGAACATATGTTTACGCAAAGATAATCATAATGCATGTTGAAGTTAACCAACACTTAAGCTAATCGGGGTAGACACAAAAGTAAGGATAATTACAAAGGTGCATAAGTGGTTGAATTGGCTATTTAGGGTCTGCGAAGGATGATTGAGGACTTTCGTGGAGGCTTCAAGAACGAATAAGAGAAGTACATTGATAAGCTTGAAAGGGCTTATAGGTCTGCGTGAAAGAAGGGTTAGGGTAAAAACGACATTACAACCATCTCAGGGTGCAGAAACCTGGTTCCTATACCCCCCCATACTACTTCAGGTGAGATTTCAGTTTGTGCTCCGTGGATTGATGTCAAAAGGGTGAGTAGTGTAGGGATTTGCTTGGCTAATTAACGTTGAACCTAAGTCAGGACCCATCAAGCCAACAAATGGTTCCGTTGCCAGGACTGGGATCTATATAACGAGATGTGCGATGTCGCATCATTGGAATCCAACTAAGAAATAGATTGAAGACTAGTTGGATAGAAAGATCCACGAATTCGCAACGTAAGAAAACAGGAATCTGCAATTGACGAAAGAACAATGGTTGGGTATAAAGATCCACAAATTCGCGCCACAAGAAAACAAGAATCTGTGATTGATGAAAGAACAATGGTTGGACAGATACCTGTACACATAAATACATGAGATCTTCTTTTGTTCCTTCCCAGTTGAGTTGTACGAGTGGATCGCGAAATTGGAAAACGGCCAAGGAAGGTGGAGGCTTCACAGTTCAATAGTCTGGACCTGAGAGTTAGTGCGTAGATTAGAAGCCTTTGAAGATAAGATCATGTGCGTTGTTGATCATTGGATTGATCGTATCATAGGAGGGTTTGTGACAGAGTTCGAGTTCGATACCTCAATCAATTACAGTGAAGCAGAGCGCCGCTTCTTCAAGGGGCCACAAGGTAAGTATTTAAAATCATTAAATACTTGGATTAAGATGCTCTTGTGTGAAAAGCAGGTTATGCAGCTACTTTGATGTTTAGGGCTACGCGAAGTGGAAGGAATTTCAGGAAGAAAGGAAGAACAGACCCTGAATATAGCCTGCTAATTGAACCCCCTCTGAGTGACGATGAGGAAGAAGCACAGGCATCTTCATAGAGCGCTATTCAATTGATAAAGCAAGTGTTCCCACAAATACCCCATCCACCCACACCACCTCCATCTTCACCTCCATCGCATACGCCTTCACCTACACCACTGCCACCTCTACCACCATTCAATATGGCGAACTTCGTAAAGCTACTTGTGTTCAAGGGCATGGGAAATGAAGATACACACCAATTTTGGTTTGTCGCAAAGGTTGTATGGGAAGCTCAGGGTATCATGGATGATCAAATGAAGAAATAAATGTTGATTAGTGTGTTGTAGTATTGCACAATAACGTGGTACATTAATTACTGCATCGATAATCCAATGTTCGTGTTGGCAGATATTCAGACTGCACTGAAAAAGGAATTCAGTAGACCTAAGTCTGAAGCACAATCAATAGTGGGATTCAAAGAGATCATGATGAATCCTGGTGAGACACCCTGGGATTTGGATCAAAGATTGAAGTGTACAATAAGCGAGGCTAACATGAATCTGACTGATAGGCAGTGCCATGAATTATTTGTGGCTTCACTCGTGCCCCATCTAAGGGTTGCACTATCACAACAGAAGATTGGGACTGAGGCAGAACCTCTTGAAATCGCAATAAGATTGCATGAGATGCCAATGCAAGATGCTAATCTAGGGGTTCAACATATTCATGCGTAGTTGTAGAACCTTTTCCTCAAAATGCATATTCTGAAGAAAGATAGAACAACTCGGCCTGAGGCGCACAAAGAAGTTTGGTGAAAAATCCAAGGGCATGACAAAGATCATTGTCCAATTTTCACAAATTATGTTGTAGCATGGGGACCAATGCCTATGAGGCCAGAAGCTGCAGTAGGGCCAATTATGGGGCCCGCACTATGGTGTGCTATCTGTCAGGTAGCTGGAAAACATGTAACAGACAATTTCCATTTGCTGCAGAAATTCGTACATACACCACAACAACTCTTCTGCAACTTTTATCAATCAGTAGGTCATGATGAGCGTAATTACCATAGTTACGAATTAATGATGGATAGAACACGTGCATGTAGGGTGCAAGTAGAAACCCAGCCCCTAGACAAAGGCCCTGGAGGAGCGTGAGGCGAATATCAGGGGTGCAAACGAGGCCGAGGTGGAGGAGGACCTGGTAGGGGTCGAGGGCTGGTCATTTGTTACAATTATGGGCGACCAGGACACCAAGGAAAATTTTAAGAACCGCCATAAATTTATATGTATAATAAATGGGCTAATCCCCATGATACATAAGAACAATGGGAGGTGATTTTATCAATAATATAATATGTATATATAATTTTTTTGGTGAATCTCTCACCATATTATATTATCTTGTTCAGTGATGGAGAATCTTTCACTGAATTATAAAATCTTGTAAGATCTTGGCAAATCTTTTACTGAATAAGAAAACATTGTGAAGTCTTGGCGAATGTTTTGTTAAAGTATGAAACTATATATGATAATAAGAAAACATATTCATTAAACTGTAGTATACTAACATACATGTTTGGAAAAAAGAAACATAATTTTCTCTTCCTACAAACAATGTTCCAAGTTTCAGTGGCCGTGTTTGTGAAGGTTCTTACAATACACTCTTTCATATCCTTCTATTAGTTTTGATAATATTCCCCATCAAAGTTCTTGTAGGTGTGGATATTGACAATGATTTCTGTCAAGGTAGGAGAGATTAATCTTTTCTCTACAACTTTTGTCAAGCTACCACTTTTTTCAAGTTATCAAAT
>APFE030077380.1:0-19798 GCA_000404065.3 Pinus taeda
CCATTCAAACAAGCTTCTTTAATTAATTACATAATATCCTTTTTCATCTTTGCACACATTCAAGTGTATTATTCTTTTCTGCATGCTTATATATTTATCCATCCAAACAAGCTTATTTAATTTATTATATAATATCATATTGCATCTTTGCACACATTAAAGTATATTATTTTTTAGAATATACTTATCTAAGATTTTCTTGATGGAAATATGTTAAAGGATATTGCATTCCTCCAACCAATAACTATGTTTCCATGTACTTCCTGCAAAGCTCTAACTTCTACTTCCGAGGAAATCAAATAGTAGTCGTTTTCCAATTTACATTTCGTTGACCCTTAGCAACATCTTGCTACTTCTCCTCTGAAGGTTGCTACCTTCAATAATAGGAGAAAAATATATTCTAAATGTGAAAGCTCCCTTTGGTTTTCTACTTTGATGTTGCTAGTGAATTTTTTTTCTTTCTCCTTTCTTACTGCTATTACTGGTCACATTCTTTGTTTCATGCTTCTTTGGTTCTTCTTTAACATTCTTTCCTACATGCAATATTTTCTCTCCTTTTTGAAAAAATGCTTCCATATTTGTTCACTACTATGGTTCTCTTCAGTTACTCAAGTTGTTGGTCCTTTTCTCCAAGATGCTTTATCAATTTTCCAATCACACCTTCAAGTTCTTCAACATAATTTTTCCTATCCCTTTGCTTGTTGTAATTGACCTCTTCTATTTTTTTTTTATTCTATAGTTATGTCCTCAAGGTATTTATCTATTCTTTGATATTTTTCTCCGTTTCATTACTATTCTTTGATATTTCTTCCCATGCTCCTTACATGCATCACTTAGTCTACCAATTTCATTAGAAAGTTCTTCAACAACAACTAATGCATATTCATATTTAGCTTTAAAGAGAATATAAAGGCGATCATATTTTTCTTCACTAACTAGATTTAAACTATTATCATGGTTGCTATAAAAAATATATCTCAAAATTAAATCATGATGGTTTATATCTTCAAATCTCTTTTCTTTTTGTACAATTGGTTCAACTGAAGCATTGCTCTTCTTGGATTTGTTCTTCTTCTTCTTCCTTTTGTTTCTCTTCTCAATATCTTCATCACTTCTATTGTAGCTTGCTCCAAATAACATATGCAATCTATCTCAAACCTCCTTGGTAGATTTCAAATCTCCAACCTTTTCTAAGTCTGCATTATGGAGATCTTCAAGAATAATTCGACTTGCTTGAGAAATTTTCTTCATTTCTTTGGATGAATGTGCATCATCACAATATCCTTCAAAAACAAATATACATAAGCTATATCCACTAGAAAATAATTTATATTCCACATTTTATTTCCATACCTTGAAATTTTCAGTAGTAAGAATAAGTATTCCTTAAGAGTTCATTCTAATTTTTTTTTCAACTTTTTTCCAACAAACCCTAGATCTACTCTCTAGTGCTCAAGATGAAATAAAGATCGCCACCCTAATATAGGTTGTTGGAAAAAATTGAACACTACTGAGAGGGGGGGAAGGCAGTGAATCAATAGTGTGACTTGTTATACAATTTTACAACTTTAAAATTCTTACTAAATCATAGACAGTTGATTAGCAACAACTCATCAAAAAATTGTAGATCTATGCACAATAATAAGTAACAAGTAAACCATCCGAGTAACATAATATATCTGGTGGGAAAACCTTCACCAGGAAAAAATCCCACCCTTGCTACATTTGCACTGTTCTAAATCTTCTATTAATAAAATAACGTATTTTAAATAGATGAATGACTCCTATCAGTCAGGAGACTCAACCTCATATATTATTGGTTAACATCGATCAACCTGGACACTCAATACTACTGATAAAATCAAAATACTATGTTCTCACATGGATCAATGAACTACCATCCGCTGAAAGCTGCCACGTCAAACAGTCCTCACCTAACTCCAATTGGATGGAGAAATTGTTCCTTTCGCTGAAGCTTCACCATCAATGCTCCACATCCATGAAGTCATTTCTCCTCTACTCTATAAGGACCTCGTTTTATCTATTTTCATACTAGATCCCAAGACTTTGTAGTCAAAATGATTCAACTTTGTAATACAATATCCAACAACAAGGCACAATAAATAAATCAAATAAAATCACCAGAAACATATGTTCTCCACTCAAGAAAAAATAGTGGCCACAATATAATCATTAAATCTACAACAATATAATCATCCAATGGCATACACATATCATAATCTCAACCATCATATAAAACCCTCACTCCAAACTGTGAATTATGCATAATATAATTATAAGCATACAACACAACAGTTATGTGACAAATTCACTAAAAATGCCTACAAAAGAATAGTGAGAATCTCAAATATGGAGCTATACTAAACTCTCCATCCCTACCAACACCTTTGGTACAATACTTTGCTTCTTTGATGTGCAATTTGAAGTTCTGAATCAAAACACTACTTCAGTAAATAGATCTACTCATTCTATTTCCAATGGAATGCATACATTGAAGCATCTATGCTCACAACTAGGTCTGAAGCATACTCACACAATGCAACCTTATGTAAATTACATTATCACTCGATCAACCATAAACCATCTGAAAAAATAAAGAAGATAAAACATGTAGGGTGAATTGCGCTTTTGGACTAGGATCAAAGTGCACATGGTTGAAAAAATCAAGCCACTACCACCACTACTTGTGAACTAAAGGTGTTCACACAATTAGAGAACTTTTTCAAACAATTCTTGACCTTTAAAAATTAATTTAGAATCTTCTAAGAATTTCCATGCCAAAATACCTTTGATTTCCATGAGGAATCCAAAGAATTTTTCATGGAATTTAAACCGCACAAAGAGAGCTAATTGATCTTGGTTGCAACCGCATGGACAAGCCTATCTCCATGTAGTTGGATCCCTTCAATCGCATGCACATGCTTAGCTCCATGTGGTTGGGGAAAAACATAAGGAAAAACATAGAATCTCAGCCCAGAGTCTCTACCACCTATTTGGTTACCTTCTCAACTCCTTTTCAAGCCTCCAAGCCTCTATGATATCCTTTGACACCTGTGTATATGGACAGAAGAAGTCTCCAAATTGATACTACCATGTTTTCCTAAGTGTTAGCAAACAGCAGTCGGAAAACCTGCAAGCAAGTCCTCTGCTCTCCATAAACACTTACATAAGCTACAACACATCTGTACAAACCTACAACACACTATATCAGGTCTCCAAAATATTCATAAAGTCAATACACTGCTGCAATAAGTCATGAACAAGAACATAAGCATGATGACCTAATCTGTCATATTCCTCAGCAAGTAAATACCACTAAGACATGATCAATTGCTAATCACTGCCATCATCCTCCATCATCAAAAGGTTGCATAAAGGGTTAACATCAATGCCAACATCACCATATCAATGCCAACTCAACTAGTTTCAACCATGCTACAAGAATTATATCAAACAGATTAGCTACACTACATAGGGTTGACATCAATACCAACATGAGATAGCTACCATCATGAACCAATACCAACATCAAATCGCTAAAACCATGTGCACCATAATGCGAAGATGAAAAATATCGCATTATAATAAATTTCAAACCATTCCAGATATCTACATATGTATCTAAAAATAATAAAATTGTACATAGTACCTACAAGATCATGTGTTATGATATATGAAGGTTTTAATTTCTCCAAATATATTTGGCACATGTTTAGTTCCACGTATTCAACATTGAATCTCTCCTAAAGTTCTATTTCTATCATTTCAAGAAAGTTTTTAATGTTGGCTTGTGGGAATTTACGACTCCACAACTTTAACATGTCTTTTTGATTGGATCATGGTCTAGTATTCTAATGCCAAAAATTTTGTACTAATACATTAAAAAAATCAACTAACTTCATGTTTAATAAGGAAATACAATAATAAAGGCGTAATAATAAATTCAAATTGAATTATCAAGAAAATTATTTCAAATATTTTTTCTATTTACTTTAAAAATATGGTATGCGTGTGACATCAAACAATGTTTCCTTGTGGAACTTTTTACAATAGATTCTAATATTTCATGACGACCAACAGTAAAATATTTTGAATAACAAGCCTTTTTATTGTATTAAAAATAGCTTGATGGTTTATAACAATGTGATTACTAGTGTCTAATATTTTAACTAATTTAATGCCTAAAATTATCGTAACAAAAACTAAAGAATGTGAATGTGAATTTAAGAAAGTAAAAAAATTAATTTAGGTGCATTATTTTTTATTCAAAAACTCATTTCAAAATTTTGTTTCATTACAAATAACTATTTCATGCATGTAATTCAACTTCAAGGACCATTAGAGAAATTTGATCCACATCAATACATCTAGGAGTTCATTGTGCACTAGATAGTTGAAGCAAGGAAGGTGGACACGAAGTGTGGATCCCTTCATTAGTACATTATAGAACTTCATGCACTTGATGGTTGTGATCAGGAGTGCAATCACTAATTTTCTAGTCTTCATAGTAAAAATAAAAGTATTTGCATTGATTTTGCAAATGAGATTCCTCTATTAGGAATAACATCATGGAGAAAAGAAATCAAAATGAATGCAAAATTAAAACATAGAATGACATAATACAGATGCAACATCAGTATATATCACTCACTTGATTTAGGATACATCCATAAAGAAAATATATTCCTTCCTTCTATTTCATCAAAGAAAAGGAAGGAGTACAACATACAACACATACACTACATTCTCCTAATTTCTCTCTCATAGTCTCCTCTCTCTTGATTACAAAGCTCTCTTCATCATACACAACCAAAATACAATTTGATAATAAAAACTACAATATAGTTAGAAGGAAAAAAATCCCCAATGTAGCTTCTGCCATCATATCCATGACTTGATGATGAATTTTGCGAGGCATAACCCCTCACCAATAAGGAATAAGGATCTAAATGTGGATATTAACAATAATTATAAATCAAGAAGATAATTAGGCTCCACAACTAACCAAACTCCACACTAGAAGGTTGTGAATTATTTAGTTCTTTAATTTGCACCACTGGATACTACATAATGGAAATTTTGAATGTTTTATTCAACTACGTTATTGTTTTTTATGGAAGATTGATTGGATGTTAACTTAACATTGGAATATGAATGGTGTCGATTGGATGCATATGCTTTTCCTCTAGAAATGAACTAGACTCCACCATGCCATCAATTGTGTAAGGATTTGAGTAAGGGATGGGTGGATACATATGTTTATCCATACCTAATGTTTAATTTTGTCTTAGATATTAGACATTTTCAAGGGATAATTACTTCCTTCTAGAATTTCCTAAAAAAATTCCTAAGTTTCTTATCTCTAAAATGTTTTAATAAAATAAGAATATGCCAAAATATTCAAGAAAATCACTTTCACAATAGAATAATAACTTAAATAAAATATTTGCGACATGAGTTTTTTTTAACAGTGACATGTAAGTGTTATTAGGATACAAAGTGATGGAAAAAAATGTTTTTTTCTTAAACATACATTAATTCAAGCAAAGTAATAACACAACAACATTAATAATTTGCATGCATTCCTATTATAATGTATACACTAAGGTAAAGCAGAGGGAAGAATGTAAAAATGAAGGGAGAAGGGAAGAATATGGGGAGAGAGAGAGATGGAGGGGTTAGAGATAGAGAGATAAAGAGGGAGATAGGGATAAAAATAGATAAAAATAAGGAAAGAAAGAAAAAAAGGCATAGGGAAAAGGGGAGAGAGGGAGGAATGAGGGGAAAAGAGTGAGTGATGACAAAAATAAAAGAGAAAGAGTGGGGAATAGGGAAACAAAGACTAAGATAAAATAAGGGATGAGAAGAGGGTGAGTGATAGAAAAACATATTAAAAAGGTGTAGAGGGATGGGGGGATTAGAGAGAGAGAGGGGGAGGCATGCAGAGTCTATACATAGGGAGAAAGAGTTAGAGAAAGGGATAGGGAATGAAATATAGAGAGGGGGATCTAGAATAATAGGGGAAGATATAGAGATATTGATGGGGAAAGGTAGATGGTGGGAAGGGTGAAATAGGGAAAGGGTAGGAAGGGTTATATAAAGTTTTATATAGACAAGGGTATTATGGATAGAGAGAATGATGAGGCAAGGAATCAAGAGAGATGTGGCCGAATACGGAGAGGGAAAGTGAGAGAGAAACACAAATATAATGGTAAAGAGCAAGAGAAAGGGATAGGTGAGGAGGAAGAAACTGGGCGTAGTGAGACATTTGTAAAACACTCAATGAATGGGAGAGAAAAATGGGTAGGGAGAGTGGGAAATAGGGAGTAGAGTGTTAGGGAGATATATGAAGTAGTGTAGGAAAGGAGGAAGATGGAGGAATATATGCAGAAGTATAGGGAGAGAGGCAAAACAACGATAGGTGGAGGACGGAGTGAGAAATAAGGAGCAAGGTTAATGGAAATAAGGAGTGATATGGAAAGAGAGAGGATGATGAAGGAAAAATTAAAGTGGTGTTAAATATAGACAATGTTTTGATGGTAGAGGGAAAGAGTGAGACATGGATAAAGGGAAATAGAGAGGGGATGGAGAAAGGGAGAGAGAGAGAGAGAGAATCAATGATAGTTAGGGTAGGAAAGATAAAAAGCAATATGAAAAGAGGTAGAGAGGGAGTTTTAGCGGGACATGAAGAGAGAGGGAAGGATGATTTTTGAAGAGGGAGAGACAAGGGAAAATAAAGAGAGAGAAGGGTGAATATGGAAAGGGATATAGAGAGAAAAAAATAAATAAATAAGGATAGAGATACAAATGAAGAGGAAAATAGAGAAAGAGATATAAGGAGGGAAAGATGGGGATAGAGTGAAACAAATAGGGAAAGGGGGAGAGATAGTGGGGAAGAAGGAGAATATGGAGAGAGAGAGTGACATGAAATGGAAGAGATAGGGAGGAATATGGAAAGAATAAATGAGATAGAAAGAGGAATAAGAAAGGGGGGATAGATATAAATGAATAGAGAAAGGAATTAATAGAGAGGAAATTTTTAGGGAAAGAGAGATAGAGGGATATGGTAGAGATACATATAGATAGAGAGAAATGCATAGGGAAATTGGAGGAGAGAGAGAGACGAGAAAGGGAACTGAACTATCCAAAGGGTCAGAAGATATAAAGATAGATATATAAGGAGATAGAGATTAAAAAAGGGATATTAAAATGAACATCTAGGACCCAAACTCTCAATTCAGGAATGTACAATTAATGGTTCCAGCTTCATGGCTAAACCATGAAGAAATTAGGGAAACAAAGATCAAGATAATAGTAACAGAGGACGTAGAAGAACCACTATGGGCAAAGGTAGAGCTTCCATCCCTGCATCTCATCATTTCCATTCACAATCTCATAGAAAAATATACCACCATGGAAAAAATTTACAAGGAAAGGTAGGAAAAGGAAATCATTCACTTTGAGTATTCCTTTAGGCTATTGGGTGAGGAAATCTTGCAGGCATGCCAAAGAATATGACACACATTTCCAGACAATTTAAGGATAACAGAATACGATTTACCTGAAAAGTTAGGGAGTGCATTGGCCAAAGCACCTCTTTACAAAAGAATCATCCAAAGACTTTGAGTCCACTCGATTGGACTCAAGTTTAACTCTTCCTTACTTTTGGCCTATAGGAGCATCAAGACTAGGAAGAGGAAAATAGGGTAAAAACGTAACTTGAGGAGACTATAGAGTTCCATCAAAAAGGGGCTACCACATCTAAAAAATCCTAGGATGTGAGACAAACCATCAAGATAATGAATGAAAAGCAACAAGATGAAAATGTTTCCAAAGGATGAGCAATAGTTTTACTAGGGTTATCATTTGCCTTCCAAATAGGTATAACTAAAGGCCCATATAACCATCAGTAAGTGCATTTAATCTTTCCTTTTGCACTTAATTAAGGAGGTAATCCTCTCTTCAAGGAGGCTAACCCTAATTAATTTTTTGTATAAATAAGGGGCCTTAGCAGCCCATTAGGGATTCAAATAATTTGAGAATATTCCCAATAGTAGAGAAAGCTTTCTTGCCCATTATTTTAGTCTTGTCATGTTCCATGTATGAGTAAATTTGTTGATTAATAAAAATCACTCGTTTGCTTCCTGTCTGATTTTACTTTAAGGGACCGGAGTCTCCTTTAGTTAGGGGCCAACTTAGGTTCTCAGGTCCCCTTCTTGTAGCTTTACTTTCCATGCATTTAGTTTAGTCACATGTTTCCACAAATCTCATCTATAAAAAATATTTTCTTTGTAGGGTTACTGACAAACCTTCTTTTGGTTTATTTATGTATCTTGATTTAATAAATTTAGAAATAGTTTCTCTGGTGTAGTGACAATATTCATTTAAATTTTAACTCATCCCTTCTATTGTTTTATTTTCTACAACCAATACTTTATCATTCATGTGCTTTCATTTTACTAGCCAATCATGCATTTTTCTTTCAATTACACAATAGTTCTTAATAGCTACAATTAGTATCATTTTTCTTGTAGATGGATCACTTAGATCATCATATTTTCAATACTTGTTACGCATTTCTGCAATTTGTTAGCAGGTTGATTTCTGTCTAGATGAGCTATAAGAAACCCTATATATGCTTGTTTGATGTGTGAATTGAGCCATCAAAGGAAAATGAGCTTAGGAAAGATTCCTTTAACATTTTATAACCTTCATTTACCTTCTTCACCCCTTATATTGTGTTTATAACTCATAAAACTACTCTTCGTTGTTTCCTATAGAGAAAGAGTAGCATTATGTAATAGTATGCAGATATATTCTCAAAGCATTTTTATCATTCATTAGCACATTACAATCCATATCAGACCCTTGATATGGATTTTAGAATCTAAGAGGTCCTGTAGAAAAATTACCCTAGTAACTATAGCAATAATTGTATTCTTCTATGTAATTAGGGTTTATTGTTTAAATATCTTCCTTCAGTTGTAAGTTGGTTTTATCATATATCATAGAATAGAATTGATTTTTCTTCAACATTCTTGAAATTATTTTATTTCCTTTCCTACAGTTAGCATAGGCTTATTTCCTATCATTTATTTTCTTACAAAATAGAGTAGGCTTATTTTATGTCATTTTATTTTCTAAAAATAGAGTAGGGTTACATTTTGTCATTTACTTTTCTACAAATAGGATATTGTTACTTTCTATTGTTTGATTTCCTACAAGCTAGAGTAGGTATATTTATTGTTCCTTGTTTTTCTGAACATGTCCTATAGCCTATATAGAAAAAGTGGTCTCTGTACATTGTAGCTTCCCTTCAGTTGTCTAAGATCAACAGAAGGAGAATACATTTCCCACTGCACCCACAATGTTGACTCCTCTTACATTTGTATGAACCCTAGTTTGATAATTAAAGTTCAGACCATGAATATTGTCAACATTCTTGTCCTAATAGTCAAGGCCATCATTTCTTGGTGTCATTATTGAGGAGGTGTTAAATTAGATATTTTTTTCCTCTCTAGTTGATTCCCTTCCATTTATTTCTTAAAAAAGATACAAAATATTGCATTGGCATTTATATCTAAAAACAAAACAAAAAATTCATTTATTTATGACCTCACAGAGTTAGGGATAATTCAGGAAAACTTCTGCCTAAAACCCCCACACCCAAAAACATCCTACCTTCACTTATTGACTATGAGCCTCCAACTCTATCTATAGAGGGTATAGAGGCTTTTTAAGGTGATAATGTGAGGATTTTTGAGGATCTTTCAGGAGGAGAATAACATCCATCAACCACAGATACTATGGCTAGAAACATGTAGCTTGAATCCTTTTTTACCAAGGAGCCAAATGAAGAAGTTAATATGAAAAATATTAACCTTTCTACTCTTCCAAATTTTCATGGAATGGATTCTTTTGATCCTAACACCTTCATATTTGAATTTGTTGTAGTCTATATGACATATCATTATACATAAAATGAGAAAAATATGAGATTGTTTTCTTCAACCCCTAACGATGCAACCTTGCGCTGGTTCATGAACTTAGAAGGAAGGAACATCATTACATGGGCATAGAGGCAACAAGAATTCCACACCAATTGTGGGCAATAATACAAAGTAAGAGATATAGGAGATTAAATCTTCATAATGACCCCAGTGCCAGATCAATCAATAGAAGACTATGAGGGAAGAATTCACCTAAGCTACAATAGGGCACATAATTGCACTCTTGATATTGACACATTGGAATTATTATTTCTCCTACAGGTTAGATAATAACTAATGGAGACTCTCAATATTTTTTCCAATGGAGCTATTTAATTGCTTAACCATGAAGTCATCAAAATAGTGTTCAAAGACCATTTTAGGGCTACTAGAAAAAGAGGTATATCCAAATAGGCTTGGTAATTCCTTCATCCTCTACTTTAGTCATTAAGAATGAAGTCGGAGCTATGTTGGATATTTTAAAAATGATATCTTACACACCATTTCCATGTGGAGGAAAACAATATAAACTAAGAAAAATAAAGAGGAAGCATAAATGGAATTAACCGTATTTTTCCTTATATGCACCAAGAGGCATCATAGAAATGAGTTCCCATTAAATTTTATGGAAATATATTCTATGTTATAATAAAATCATTCAAATGACAAGTTTCCGTCTCTTTTAGGCTTGAAAGTTATGTACGAAGGAGTAGAAGGAGGCATGGAGTAGCTTTTCTTTGTCAACTAAAAAAGGTCACAAGGCCCCTAACCATATCAATAAGGTATGATATATCCCTCCTCTTTCCTTTTAAGTTATAATGCACAATTTCAACCTTCATGTCCACCAAGCACCTCACCCCTTTCTATGCCTACAACATGGCATAGTCCTCTCCATCCCGTCATTTATCTTTTTCAGCCATACCGACACCAACCTCCTGAATGGGTAAATCCATCATCAGGGTGGAGACATTAGGTACTCGAACAACTTTCCAAAATTATTTCTCCTCCTCAACCAACGCCACCTGAAAACAATCGTTTGAAATAGCCACAAATTCCTACTCAACCCAACGAACCTCCCTATCCTACAAGGTTGATCCATTTTAAAACACACACCTTAGAGGAAGTTGAAATTTTGGGATAAATAAAAAATTTGTGTTAATATTCCCCTCTTCCAAACCATCAAGGATGTTCCTATATGCAATAGATTCATTAAAGAGAAATTTATTATTAGGCTAGGAATGAGAAGAAAAGATGTGAATACTATCTATCATTTATGCACATTTCTTTTACCAATCAATCATGCATTTTTATTTCAATTAGGTAATAATGCTTCATATGTGTATTTAGTATTAGTTCTTATGCATGTGGCTCACTTAGATCATCATATTTTCACTCAATGTTACCTATTTCTGCAATCTTTTAGCAAGTTTATTTATTTTTGGACGAGTTATAGGAAACTGTGGATCTACTTGTTTGATGCATAAATTGACCCATCAATGGAACCTAAGATTGATAAATAATCCTTTAACCTTCTAAAAACTTCCTTATCTTCTTGACCCCTTAAATCACATTTAGAACTCATGTAGAATTTCTCTTGACTATTTCCTATAGAAAAATAGGAGCATCATGTAGTAGTACAATGATTGACACTAGAACACCACCACATTTTCACTCAAATAATATTTATAATTCCTGGGCACATTACAACACACATCAAACCTTGGAGATCAATTTGGAAGTTCATAGACCCCTTAGAATCCTTACCCTAATAACTATACGAAAAACCACTTTCTTTTTTGCAAATAGGATTTACTATTTGAATGCTTTCTTTTAGTTGTAAATTGGTTTACCATCAATAATAGAATATAGTTCACATTTCTATAGAATTATTAAAAATATTTGATTTCCTTTCTTGTAGTTAGCATGGGTTTATTTTTTTTCATTTGTTTTAAGGTGAAACATAGTAGGTTTATTTCATTCCATTTATTTTTATGCTAATAGAGTAGGTTTACTATTTGTCATTTACTTTTCTACAAATAGGATAGGGTTACTTTTTGTTGTTTACTTTCTTGCAAGCTGAAGTAGGTATATTTGATGTTCCTTGTTTTTGTGAGCATTCCCTATAGCCTAGATAGAAAAAGTGGCCTGTGTACATTTAATTTCCCTTTGGTTACATAGGTTCAACCAAATGAGAATACTTTTCTTGCTACACACACAACCATAACTGCTCTTAAGTTTGTATGAACCCTAGGTTGATAATTAAAGTCTAGACGCTTCGGAGTTTCACATTCTTCTTGTAATACTAAGGGTCATCAACTAATTTAGCAAAGGTTGTAGGTAATAATTTCTTGCAGCCACAACCAATACACATCAAACCCTGGAGATTGAGTTTAGAATTTTAGAGGCCCCATAGAAACCTCATTTTAGTAATTGTAGCAAAACCTGCTTTTTATTTCGTAAGTAGTGTTTACAATTTGAATGGATTATTTGAGTTGTAAGTTGGTTTACAATACATCATAAAATAGAATTTATTTTTCTTTTGCATTCTTGAAACTATTTTCTTTCCTTTCCTAAAGTTAGCATAGGTTTGTTTCTTATCATTTATTTTACTGCAAAATGAAGTAGTTTATTTCCAGTGATTTACTCTTGTAGAATTAGAGTAGGTTACCTTCTGTCATTCACATTTCTATAACTAAGATATGGTTACTTTTTATTGTTTATTTTGTGCAAGCATTTCATATAGCCGAAATAGAAAAAGTGGTCTATGTGCATTTTAGCTTCCTTTTAGTTGCATCAAAACAATTAAAGGAGAATACATTTCTTGTTGCACGCACATTGCCGACTCCTCTAAATTTTGTAACAACCCGAGGTGGCTAATTAGAATTGAGATCCGTAGTAGTTTCAACATTGTTTTTGTAATAATCAACAACCTATTATGTGATGGTCTGACCAAACCCTTTTCTACTGATGTCAAATGGGGAGAACTAGAAAACACTTTAGGATAATAATGGAGAGAATAAGAAAAAATGAGAGAATGAACAAAACAGTGTCGCCATCAATGACCTACAATATTCAGTGTTTCCATCAATGCCAAAGTAGGATATTGTTAGCGAAATGTCATCGTTGATGTCAAACAGTGTTACCATTTGACACCAAAGGTGGTTAGTGATTGTTTATTCCTTGAGGTTCTTTCACTATAGAATATCAGCTGAAACAGCTCTCCGAAATGGTTAGATAGATAAGCCTCAGAAAGTCCTTTCCAATGATATATGGAAACATAAAAATCCCCAGCATCAAATAGCTATGACCTGTTGAAGATTGGAAATGTTCCAAGGGGCCTCATGGTTCTATAGAAGCTTGGAAAAACACACAAGTTGAGATAATCCTCATGAGTTTTTAGAACAACGTTCACACCCCAAGGTTTTTCGTAGTGATTCATTGTCATGGAGCTCCATGGTCATGTTGTTAAAAGAACATGAGAGATGGGCATTATTTTTGTGAATATTCACTTATATTTCCATTCACACGCTAGGATTTGGGAAAAATGACACGTGGAGCGATCGCGTGGAAAACATGACCCGCCAATAGGAATATGTCTAACAGGTGCTGTAAATATTCACGTCGTTCCCTCGGAGCTGGTGGATGGGGCTATGTTGTTGAGATATGGAAAGACACGAGATGGACACTAAGGGATGATTGGGACACTTAACAAATAAAATTTTCATTCTAGTGCCTCTAATTTAACAAAGAAAATTAGCAAAAAACACAAGGGCATGGGCGTCTTCCTCCATGGGAGATGGAATGGCATGGCATAAAAACAATTAACGCAAACTTATTTGTAAATTTTCATATTTATTTTGTAACTTTTAAATGTTTTTAGGATAGAGTTGATTAATAAACTTAAGAAAGATTTTTTTTTAATTTTTCTTTTAGTAATATTCAAACTTTAATAAATATTATAAAAATATTTTTGTAGTAAAATGATGATAGTAAAGATAAAAATTTAAATAATAGTTATATTTGTTTTAGAGGTTTTTCTCAAAAAAATAAAGCTTAATATGTTGTTGGTAAAAATTTAAACATGAGATGGTAAGATAACGAGACTACATCCATCCTAACTCAGGATCTATCAAGTGTGGAGAGGGATCAAACCTCTTTTATGAGTGAAAAACTTGAAAGTATGTTTGCACCTATAGAAATTTGATCTCTCTCAGAACTTCATAGATCTGGGTGAAGATGGATCTAGGGTGGTTTAATTATTAATTTTATTTTTTTTTATTTTATTTTTAATTAATAAATTTATTTTTAATTTTATTTAATTTGATCAAGTGAAAATGTTTAGATAACATAATATAACTAGACATTACAACATTTTTTCCATACTAGGATGGAGAGTGTCTCTTGGCCCAAAAATGTAATAAAATTAAATAAAAAAATGTTATTTATAAAATATTTTGATTGTGGAGTGGGAGATGGATTTTTGGCATGTGGTAGTGATGAGCCATGTTATTGGCCTATGGTTAATAAAATCCATGGTAAAGTGGGGTGAGTATCCATAGTTAAAATTCTTGTTAAATGTAAGTATTATTTTGATTGTGAAATGAGAGATAGTTTTTGGGCATGTGGTATGGATGAGCCAATGTATTGGCACATAGCATGGTATGGTTAATAATATCCATGGTAAATTTGTGATGCATATCCATGGTTGAACTTCTTGTTATAATGTAAGTATTAATTTTTTTGGGGTTTATTAATGAAATTTAGGTATGGTTAAAAAATTATTATTTTAATTTACATGGTCAAATGTATCTTAATTTATAGCTACTTTTTATATCTTATATATTGGTTACATAATTATTATTTTAATTTATAGCTACTATTTATATCTTATATATTTTCATGTGATAGAAGTTTAGATATATCTCAAAATTAATTATAATATTTTTTTTTAATTAATAAAAAAATGTTTAAATTAAATCAAATAAAATATATATAAATATTTTTAGTTTAATGAGAGAATATTTTTGAACATGTTGTATTGATTAGCTATAGTATTGGCCATGGTATTGTAACAAAACCTATTTACAAGTTAATAAAATCTATGACAAAATAGAGTAAATCTCCATAATTAAATATTTTATTATATTGTAAATTTATGTAATTATTAATTAAATTTAAATATGCTTACATAATCATTAGTATACTTATATATTTTAATGTAATAAAATGAAGACAATATTTTATTTAAAAAATAAACACCCTATTAATACATATATATATGAGGGATATGTTGATATACTCCATGACATTTATTACCATTTATTTGGGCAATCTATTCTTCTCCCTCAAATACTTTATCCGCATGAAAAGGTCAAAAGATGAAGAAAGTATCTCATTATCATATCCATAATAAAAACAGAAATGCAAAGAACAATTACTGAAATATATTCATGTCGGAGAAAATGTTAAAACCTTTGAGTTTGCTAGAATGCTTCAGCTCCATACATCACTATACCTCCACTCATACATCACTAAACTTCCACTCGTTACCTTCTAAGGGGGATTGTTCACTATACTCCCACTTATTACCTTCTAGGCGGACTCATAACAACACGGGCGTTGTTTGGTGAAGGAATCCAAAAGTTAATGGATTTTCTATGAAATTAATAGATGTACATTTAAGATTATGATGAGATCTTCAACGTACATTTTCGATTATTCAACGTACATAATAATGGCACCATTAAAGGCAGGACATAATTTATTGAAATTAAGACCCGACGTATTTCTTAAGAAACGGATCTTGTTAATGAACATAAATTAAAATGGAAATAAAAAATAAAAGGTAAAATGCATGCAATCACAAAGCTCTTACCATCAAAAACTGCTATCATAATCCTAGTAAGAGAATACAGGAAATGAGTACACGAAAAATTGATCGGCCATTTTCACACCCGTCTTCACGTTAAACTTCAGCAGTCCTCTTCAGCAGTCCTTCCAGATTTTAAAGATTTAAGGAGTACTCAACGAGGAGCTGCTTCCACTCTTCTTGAGATATCCAATCCAAGTTGCTGATATCCAATACAAGTTGCGCAATTCTGGAATGAATGCACTCAAACATTTTGCATCCTTTCTGTCCACAAAACAGTGAACAGTGACTTTCATCCCCACTCTCATCTTCAGGTGTAAAAAGTTCAAACATGTGAACGATCTCTTTTACTATATAAAACCTCCTTGCCTGACAATAATAGCAGCTGATGGGGCTTCTGTCATCAGTATATCTTTGACGAGACAAAGGCTGTCCCTCCGCTTCGGCTTCAAGGAGTTTCCCCTCGCTAAGGCCTGTCGTGTCTTCTGATCTATCAATTTCTCTAGCGACGGAGATAATTATAGCATTAACCAGAATTTATGAGTAAAGTAGATCATGAAAAGAAGATGTTGTGATCTTGAATCTCTGCACAGTTCATGACTGCTGATACAGGTCTTGACTGCTGATATCCTCGACAATGGTGTCAAACAATTTCGGTATAACAAGTATACGACCTTCATCTGCTATAATACCTTCGTACGATTTGTTTCGTATAATACACAAGGGATTCGATTTTCGCATAACCTCAGTTATAGATACAAACATCTTGTATCATCATGGATTTCTTTTCTACATCATGGATGTCTTCCGGTTGCAGGCCTAGAACATCAATAGCCGTGCTGATTTCCTTACACACATCCCTTGGAGATTGTTTAGTGTCTTCTCATCTTCTCTTGCTCCTCATAATCATCGTCATTTGAATATGGTGATAAAATTGATAAACCCTGAACCCCTAGATCAGTGATAAAATTTCATGCCGACACACCTGTCTCGTTTTCTCATTCGGGGTAAGTCACCACTTATTCCGGTCAGACCAGTGAAATAGAGTGCCGCCGAGCAGTTCGCAGTCCAACAGCCCAGACCCAGAACGTCCATTTTTCAGGCCTGAGGGTAATTTATTTCAAAAGATGAAGCCGCTGGTGGTGCAGAAAAATGTCGAGCCGTTGGAGCAATTGTTGTTGATTTTACAAGCAAGTTCCTTTCGGACGGCTCTTCGAACCCGAATGCGTACCTTACGCGCATGCGCATATCAACGACGATCCACACCGAAAATAATCTCCACCCCGAAGATGCTCACGCCCAAGAAATTTCCGCGTTGGCCGGATTTATGAGTTGTCACTCCGGCTATACTAGTTTTCACCGCCGGATTTGGGGGTTGCGTCTGCCGGATAGGGGAGTTTCACCACCGAATATGCCTCGAATACACGAGTTATCATCAGTGGATATGCGCGCTATCATTAAATACGCTAGTTATCATTGGTGGATATCCGCGTTATGACAGGATACGCGAAATATTGGCTGACATGCGACTTCAAAACCGATACGCGAACAGTCACTATTCCATACGCAACATATCATCGAATACGCTGATTATCATATTTTTAATTCATTGGATACGCTGTTTATCACCGATGGATATGTGGGCCATCACATTAATATCCGAGTTGTTTTTCCGGTTTATGCCAGTGATTGCCGACTAATCTTTTCAATTTATGCCAAAAATGCTGATTATCTCCCCTTTAAGCGAGCTATCACCTCCGATACACGATTTATCACCCGCTAATACGCGACTTATCAACTAATACGCGGGTTATCTACTTATACGCGAGTTATAATCGGAAAACGCGGATTTTCGCGGTAGAATACACAGTTTATCATGCCAATATAAGCAGATCATCAGATCATGTTACGCGAGTTTTCGTCAAATAAACGGATTATCGCCACTGTGCCGCGTTATGTCTGCCAGATATGCGAGATAGTTATAGCGGGCCTTCTATTATAATATAGCCGCGCCGCTTCTTATGCTGCCCACACCAACCCAGGCAGAACACGTATCACCTCGATCGGTTATCACCTTCAGCACACCTTCAAGGTGTACCAGTTTCTTCAATGGTGTGCATGGTGAGAACATTGGGTATGGGATTAACTTGAATATGCCCTCTGTACACTAATATATATGAACAGTTCTGATGCATCGTGCGCTACAGGGTAACAAACGCATGTCGCGTTCTTAACATCCGATATCTGTGGACTGGTAATTGCCACGAATGGTGAGAAAATGTTACGGGATGTGCATTGTCTTCATGGAAAAGTCATCGGTGCAAGCAAACTTCACAGGCGTTGAAATTTTCAATGGCTCCCCGACACGTTCAATCGCTGTGCGATAATGGATGCGGAACAATGCAACAAAAAACTACTCAACCTGCAATACAGAGGTGATTCAAGGAAACATCATAAAATTTGTTAATACATTTTTTTGGCAAGATTTTATGTGGTGATGGAATGTAAAGCTCTTTCCTTGAAATTAAAAACATTTAGTCTCCATTTGATATTTAAAATAGTGAAGTATTTAAATCATGTTTTTTATATTGTTTTCTAAAAAAATTGTGAACTATAATTGCTTCAATTGATGGGTTTAAAATTTGTGAAAAACTTTATAGTAATTCAAATTAGTAAAAAACCTTAGATACCAACACACTTTATTGAAAACATAGGGTTACAAGTAAGATAATTAAGAAAGAAGAGAAGAACATATAAATTTAAATAATTTAATAAATGTCTTACAAAATAAAGATAACTTATCAATTAAGTATTTATTAAGGATATAAGATTTTCTTTTTGGTTTTTACCTACTATTCTGTATATCTCTATGTGTGGGGCCTCATCATGGAGATGGATTCTATAGATTATATTATACTAATGACCCATATGATAGGATGTAAATTTTGTCTACTTTTGATTGCAATGTTGTTTTCTCATTGAGGGTCTCTTAGGTATGCACATCCTTTCCCTTATCATAGGATGGTGTCTGAAAGGAATTCATGAAGCCTTTAGATGTATAAATAGTGGCATGGTGACAATGAAGATTCTAGTTGTGCACAAAAAGATTTTGCTTGCTTCCTGTGGAATTGCGCTGCAAACATTTATCTTTCTTTTTTAGAAAATGTCGTCAATATAGTTCTGCAAGTTGGCTAAATTTACTTCAAATGGATACTTTCTGGAAGTAGTAACTCAAAAATCGACCTACTAATATTAATGTAGAACATTTGAATACACTTATTTGCTGGAACTTGGAAAAGAATGAGAAAATAGGTAATTAGATACCATAATTAGTTATCCAAACTTGAGGTCGCTTGATATATGAGATTGATAATTGGAGAGTACTCAAAGATTAGTTCAAACTACCAATAAAAGACTCATTGTCTGAAATACCCCATGTAAAATTGTCGTTAGATAATATGTTAAATAGAAAATGCGAATACCATAAAATGTTCAAGATATTATTTTAAGACTGCTTCCAACAGTGAAGAAGACACAAAACATATAGTACAGTGAAATGTCCATTATGGAGCGTCTTGCTTACGTCTTGGCTCTAGGTTCTTCCATATCCTTGCATCAATTCGAACTAAACAAATAGTTTTTAAAATAGCCTCTGAGACAAATGAGAGGTGGTATACTGCAACTTTAAGATTTTGAATTTAAATTTAAAACTCAAAAAACTATCCCATCACATTTAATAATTCAACTACCTTGTCGAAGCACCATATCACTTAATTAACCATTTGAAAACTATAGTGGTGATCCTAAAGAATATTACTTCAGAATAAGGGGTTGACAGAAAATGGATGAACAAAATATGGGAGGAAGAGGATACTAGAAAAGTGGCAAGATTATCAATATCATACATGCATACATCCAG
>APFE030077384.1:0-15269 GCA_000404065.3 Pinus taeda
CCAACTACCGAAGTAGGAAGTACAAGTAACACGGGAACCAAGACAAGTTCCAACGGATTCATGAGCGGAGGGTTAAAGGGAGGAAGAAATCCTTCGGCAAAGAAATCCTCCGGAAAATTTGAATCGTCAGTTGTCCAAACAAATCCTGTGTGAGATCTAGGAGACTAATCCCCTGAAGATGGGGAATCCAGTTTAGTGGAACTTGACAAATCTTCCATAATGAGTGGAGGAAGTCCTAATAATTGTCTGGAGTGACGACGAGGGCTGGATGTGGCCACAGTGACCATTAATTTTTATCAATAAATTTTATCGTGATATTAATAAAGTCTCCAATGATAGCACTCAGGTACCTAAAAAATATAAAAAATACACTAAATGGATCAATCAACAAACATAGGGAAATTACCTCGTCTGATAAGCACCAACCATTGGAGATGAAACCCAGTATCTCAATGAATAATAGAGAATGATGGCCAATGTATGGTTACGGTTACTCTAGAGCTTTGCCCGAACCTCAGATTGAGGGGCCAAGTACTCTTGTGAAGATGAGCACCCTCACGAAAACTAAAGACAAAGTAGATTCGTCCGTGTTATGTACCAACACAGCTCGTCGCAGTCACCTTGTGTAAGTCCCTATAAGTTTCGCCACTAGAGATACCTCATATTACAGACACCACCGAGGGGGGCATAGTCATAGACAACACACTGTGTGGGAAGGATACCTAAGTCTCTGACTCAGTTCTGAAATCCCCAAAGGGACCCCCAATACATAGAATGCCCAAAGTATTTGTAAGAGAAAGTAGGCTACCTTCAATTACAATCCGATGTTGTCTCATATTTCACTCCACTTTTACTAGAGTGGTCCCAGTAGTATGAGTGCAGAAGGAAATTTTTGCTCGTTAATGACACTAGTTTTGGTTTTGGACCTTGGGCAGTTCACTCACATGTTTAACCCAAGATCCTAGCCTAGCTAATGTTGGTTTTCTTGAAAGGGTTATTGATTGATTTTTATGTAAATTTTATGTGTACTTGATTATTGTCTTCAGTATGGGAGTTGATGTATGAAATATGGTGAGACTCTTGACTCAATAAATCATGCAAAAACAATTCTCTAAAAAAAAATTCAATTTAATGCAAATAATTTGTATTCTACATATTCATATTTTTCACATATTCATAGTTTCTTCCACGCATCTATAGTCTTTCAACACATGCATAACCAACAGATTCTTTTCCAATATTTCCTAACAACTACTCGAAACCAAAATGAAGCAACTTATAACTAGTTAAATAGAAGGATGAATGCAAATTGTCCATCTTTCTTTCAGAAAAAATGATTTTAAGAGAGAAAAACCAAAACTTTTTTCCTAAAAATAAATTTCTAGGACACTTATTTTGCTGACATAATACAGTTACAGATCTTATTTCAGCCAATGAGAAGATTTCCTATCCCTTTTGGTCCATAGACACTACGAAAAATCAAGGTAATGGGAGACTAACGCTCTATAACAATGGCTATAGAGAGTTAGTAGGCTCACTAATGCTCCCTGTGAATAGGCACAGTGATTTATAAATCCCTGTGTAGCCTGCTAACCTACGTTAGTGTGGGAAATCTATCAAAAAGAAGGTTTCCAAGATCATTTTCTGAGATGAATGTATACTAGTAAGATGCAGCAAGATATTTGGTGGATCATAAAAAGGATTGCTAAAGAATAGGGAGCTCTTAGAAGGAAGAGGGAACAAAGAAGAGTCTGGGTAAACCAAGAACTAGATGTATAGTCCCCAGCGGAGTCGCCAATTCTACTATGGGGTAAAATTCACGGTGTATGGAGAATGAAAACTACCCTCAAAGGCCTTCACATCACCTTAGACAGACTGTAAGATTATCTGCAGATGCTACTAAGTTATACACATGTTCATCTATCAATATCAATTAATAAACTATGGAAGGAGGATTACCTCAAGTCTCCTTCTAGATTTGTTTGGAGATCTCAATGCAACCAAGAAGAAATCCTTCAAAGGTGGCTCCAAATCAATTCCTGCACAAAGGAAAGGCAAACAAAATCACTGCATACAACCTTGAAAACCAAATTATGAATGCACAATGAACATATATTTGCATACAACTAAACTACTCATCTAAATAAGTATTGAATGCACAAATTAATGAACAATGTTACCAACACCATGGAGTAGGGAACACAACTGTAGTTCTGTATTAATAATGGAAGAATGATTACAACCATCTGTTATATCAGTCTTCCTTTGCCCCTTCCGCTTCTCTCTCTATTTCTTCTAGCTGACTTCTTCAAGTATGTAATAGTTCACAACAGCTTAGTAGGCTATCCTTTCAAAAGCTCTGACCTCTTTCACAATGACCCTCTCATTGCTTATATAGCAATCAATTTAGGGTTTCCATGTTCCCCATAGAGTTCACTAGGGAAAAAGAAATGAACTTGCCCTAGTTTTTAGCTCTTTCCCATTTTCCTCCTTTTTGAGATTGGAATTTCCCCAAATAGTTTGATTTTTGGATGTTTCCTTATTTTTCTTGAGAAAATTTAGGGACAAATATCTAGATATTTGTGTGTCAAATCGTTCGTTTGACCATTGGAACTTCCCTTAGTTTCACTAATGCTGCGCCTAGTCTAACAACTTGAGTTAGTAGGGTCACTAACGCACCCTTAAGCTTGGTAACAAGCTTTATAAAGCAGGTTTTCAGTGTGAAACCAAAGTTAGTGTGGAATCAAGGCTTGCAATTGTGGTCTTTGCTTTAGTAATCTTGCCTTTCACCTCTGAGTTGATGAGGAGGTCATTTTGTTTTATAACAAAAGGTAAGAAAGAACAGATATGCAAGTTAAAGAAGTCTCTTTATCAGTTAAAATGGTCACCAAGGATGTGGTATCAAAAATTTGATACATTTATACGGGGACTTGGCTTCGCCAGAAGCAAAGAAGATCATTGTGTGTATTTTTAATTAATTGGTGACCATTTTATTTATCTTGTGTTGTATGTGGATGATATGTTGTTGGTTGGAAATGACAAAAAAAAAATCCAGGATTTGAAGACCCAATTGTCCTCCAAATTCGACATGAAAGATCTTGGTGCTGCAAACTATATTTTGGGCATGGAAATTAAAAGAGATCGGGCAAAGAAGAAGCTTTGTTTAAACCAAAGGATGCATGTTGAGACAATACTATAGAGGTCCAATATGAAGTATACTAAAACGGTGAAGGTTCCTATTCATGTAGATGTGAAGTTATCTGCTGAACAGTGTCCCAAGACACAAGAATAGGAAGAGGATATGTCTCGTGTTCTATACGCAAGTATAGTGCGTAGCCTGATGTATATGATGGTCTCTACTAGACCCGACCTTGCACATGTAGTGGGAGTATTGAGCAAGTTTATGTCGAAATCAAAGAAGGAGCACTAGATAGTAGTGAAGCAAGTTTTCAGGTATTTGTGTGGCACTAGTGATTATGGTTTATGCTACTAAGGAAGACCAGGATTGGATAGAGTTTTGGATATTCATGGCTTTGTTGATGCAGACTAGGCTAGAGATATGGATCAGAGAAGATCTACAAGTGGGTATGTGTTTAACCTATTTGGAGGTGCAGTCAGTTGGATGAGTAAGAAACAATATATAGTGGCACTATCAACTACAAAGGCAGAATACATGGCAGCCACTCGATACAATTTGGTTGAAAATATTGTGTTCAAGTATGGGATTAGTACAGGGATCTATAAGGATATATTGTGACATCCAAAGTGCAATTTTCTTGGCAAAGAACCCTGCTTATTGTTCAAAGACAAAGCACATTGATGTTCAATATCACTTTGTGAGGGATATGATAGAAGACAAAAAAGTGTTGTTGGTAAAGGTGGACACTTTGAAGAATATTGTAGATGCATTGAAAAAATATGTGATCTCTAATAATTTCTCTTGGTGTAGAGAAACAATGGGCATTGCAAGGCTGGATAAATGGCTAATCTCTCCTGTGGCCCCCTCCAGAAAGAAAACAACAAGCGGGAGAATTTTGGGTTGTGTTATATTCTTTCCATGACTAGACACCCTAGTTAAATCAGGGGTTAGAGGGGGGATGGAAGCCCCCCCACCATATGGAGGATTTTAGGGGGGCGGATAGCCCCCCTGTACAAGGTCTGGGGCAGTACCATAGGGAAATTTTTGTTTGGACCCTATATTAGGTGGGGCGAACCTACCTATGGTTTTGTGCATGATTTTCGTACATGGTTTTGGGTGCAATGGTTTTCGGTCCATGTTATTGGATGCTTTGGCATGTATCTATATATATATATGTTTTGTAGCATTGAAAGGAACATAATGAAAAATCAAGCTGGTAGTCCTAGTGTTGGGATCCAAGGTAAAATCTATGTGTATGTGTTTTATGTGCTATGGTCTCAAATTGTTTATTTTTTGTGTTTTAGAATTTGTATGCAGGTAATTTCTGTACAAGGTTAAAACCTACATTCCCAAAAATATCTATATGCGTTACTTCAGTGAAGTCAACTTGTGTGTACAATCTACTGTGAATAGAGAAACCAACATATACCTAGAGAACTTATGATTTAGTCAATTTATCTTGTTTTTATATTTACTTAGTGCATCAGTAACTCATTAACAATAACCATGTGCAGTAATAGCAGAATAAACAATCACACATAAGAAGCACACATGAACACCAAGATTTAAGGTGGAAACCCAATGTGGGAGAAAAACCAACTGTTGTTGTCTCTGTCTTATTTTAATATAAAGAATAATATGTTTGCATTCTTGTACTAGTGCAGGCTCATACCAGTATGTAGGCACCCACCTCCAGAAGGCTACAACCTTATCTTGTTCTCCAACTTCTACTAGAAGGGAGCTACAACCCCCTGGCTCTTGTACTAGCCAATATATTTACTAGTACGTAGGCATCGGCCTACAAAAGGCTACAACCTTCACTCGTTCTCTAGCTGCTATTGGAAGGGAGCTCCAACCCCCTGATCAAATCACCAGCCACTACTGGCAGTGTTAGCCTCCTGCTGCAGCAGGTTACTCATATTTCATGATTGACATTTCACAGGCCAAATATGTCATACTTTTCATGCTGCAATGATCCATATTTGCTAAACAGTCACCAAGCAAAGAAGGCTACTCAGAGTTCATCTAACTGCTTTCCAAATTTTGAAAAGTCTTTCCAATTTTGTACAATTTTCAGCTAAAGGGAGGTCCAAACAGCTTAATCTTGGTCTCCCTAGGTTTTAATTTCCTGTTTTAGAATATAGAGAATGAAAATCTGTCCAAACAGCTTAATCTTGGCAGATTCTTAGATAGGTAGAGAATCAAAGGAGCCCAACTACTTAATCTGAGCCCTTGGAAGAAAAAAGGGTAGTTTGTAGATAGGAAGGCATAAAAAGAAAAAAAATTAAAATGATGGGTCTGCAAGTCTAAGTGCACCCAAACCCAAAGAAGAAAGAATGTTAGGTAAGTAGGCTGGGTAGGTAGTTTTGAGGTTGCAGAATCTTGATTTCTGATCAATTCTATGTTTTCAAGGTGTCATCTCTACTCAGGGCACAATCACCAGGCAGTTTTATGTGAAAGAGCTCAAAACAGACATAACTAACTTCCCTTTCTCCATCTTCCCAAAATCCTTAACTAATTTCCCCAAACAGAGGTCAAGATCTGCTTGATATCTCTTAGTTTCATCATTTTTCATGTCATTAGCCTGGGTGAAGATCTGCTTCACTCAAAGAGGATCCATACTTTCTCTATAAGGTTCTATCTCCCCTTTGAAGCCTAAGATCTCTGAAACTTAGCGCTTTCTTGTCATCTCCATGATTAACTACTCTCACTATTATTTAACTCCCTATATTTTCCCTATCCCCATACTAAAACTATGTAGATAATCCCCTTATGTAAATATCTCCTCCCCCTGGTTGAAATATAACCATAAATACTTCACTGGGAATTACTAAGTCACCTGGACTTTAGTAAGAACCCTCCCTCTGCAAAAATTTCCACTCCCAAGTGTCTGGACCCCTTCCAAACACTAAGAAAACCCTTTCCAAAGGCTAATAACCCTCCCCACACATTCTTCTGTGAAAACTATTAATGTTTGTTTGATAAGTTTCCACCGCGCAAAACACAATTTGCCCATTTTCTAAAGTTTAAAACCCACAGTGCCGCGAAATATTAAGCCTTTAATGCACGCACGCTTTTACTAAACCCCATGCATCTCCCTTTTCCATCCACTATCGGATCGGCTTCCCCAGATTCGATGGTCCTTGTTCACATCGCGCGCCCCATTGTGGTGGTAGGTTACCACCTGACGTCTGACGGTTTTACCGTCGTACACCGGGACAAGTGGCGGCCTCCCATTGCATCAGGCCGCCCCTGACAGAAACCACCTCTGTACCAAAGGCAGTCCGATGCACAGGTAAAAACGCCCTCCCCTCACGTAACAGGAGCGACACCTCACCCGCCACGTCGCCTCCAAGTCACCTCACGCAGCCTGCGCCCAGCCCACGTCACCCTGCCATGTATCCCTGCCGCGTCACCCCGCCGTAGTGCCACGTCACCTTGATGATGTCAGCATGCTGACGTTACATCCGTACCAAAGTACCCCACTACTGACGTCAGCATGCTGACATCATCCGCCGTACTGCTGATGTCATTCTCACGTCCGCAGCCAAAAAACCGAAAATTCGCGCAAGAGCAAAAGTCGAGCTTCGGAGCTCGGGAATGAGAAACGGAGGCAGTTTTCAATGCGCGATTAGCGCGAAGCACATCGCTACGGGAAATAGGCCATATTGGGGAATCTTTAGGGAATATTTTGATTCCATGGCCCATTTTGCACCGAAAATGCCCGATTTTGCCAAATTAAACCGATTTGAAGACAGGAAGAGACCAGAGATAGAGATTAAAGAGTATCAGATCAAATTTACAGAAAGAAAGCATGTGAAAGAGTATCAGAAAGCGGTGGAGACCATCAATGTAGCGGCAAAGAGTATCAGCGAAGATCTTAATAGCGGCCCAAAGCAGGTGAAAATTAAATACCTTCCAGCAAAGTCAAAGAAAGGGGTGAGGCCACTCAAAACTCTCAAATCATGGTTATTGCACATTTAACTCACACCAGAACAGAAATGCAAATCCCAAAATATAGTTATTCGAGCAGTATTGCATCGAGCCTCCAAGGGCCACATTGCACTCTTTTTTATCCAGCTACCTCTGACATAGTTTAATAGATATTTACCTGCATTTAATTCTGGCACAATTTTAGGTTTAGAAAGCTCTTTTTGCAAACCTGTTTTAGGTCAATTGTAATAAATAGTTTGAGATATTTGCATTATAAAGACAACCCTGAACACTGTATTAAGGGTTGGTTGGTTGGTCAACAAGCTATTTTTAGCTAATTTTGCTCCAGGAGAGACTCGCACTATAATACCTGATAGTTTCTATAATCAAAGACTGCTTATGAGCTTTGGAGAATGGATTGTTCACTGTGTTTACCGGTTGAAGAGTGATTATGGAATTCTCGTGCTGTTACATAACTCAATAAGTGCTTCTTACCTTTGTTTTCCATTTATAAGTTACCATCTAAACAGCAAAAAAGAAGATTAGCTTAGAATTTGTTTAAATACACTCTATGCTCAATTTCTACTGTTTCTTTATCTTTTCCTCGGTTTAGGCATAAATATGAATTCCACATGGCTCATGTTTGCCCTAACCTTAGACAGTTATCCAGGGATTCTTCATTGCCCCTAGATAGAGATCATCTTTCCCTCCGTTAAGTTGAATGAGAGATTCTTAAGTGCCTCTCATTCCTTACATATCATTCATCCTTTTAGTTTGAAGATTGTGTTATGTGCAGCTATCTTGCTCCATATTTCTCTTATGACCAAGAAAACCCACTGGTAATCCTAACCCATGACTCCATGCCCAATGGTTTGAAACTTATCACTTCATGAATTGTCGCTCTACCTGAAAGTATTTTCCTTCCATCCAAACACAAACAAAAACCCCTGGAACAAAAGCTAGCCTAAAATCATCAACAAATTTAAATCATTAAGAGAGAGCCCTCTCTGATTGCAGGTGGGCTAGAACCTGCAATCCAAAGATTGGTTTGTGGTTACCTCGGCCGTATCCCTACAGGAGCCTAGGGACAACCTGAGTGATAACATAATGGCGACTCCATTGGGGAACTCCTCATATAATCTCACTAAACCAGTCTGCAGCCCCATAGAGGAAGAAACCGACCTTTGAAAGCTTCGGTCGACCTGTGTTTTTTAGAAAAAATTCCCAAAAAATAGAGTAGAAGCTGGCTCCTAAGAAGCAAACACGTAATACACGATCAAATCCTGATCCTAGTCGCCCAGCTATTTTTGAGAACCCGAATTTGATCCCTAAGATCATTAGGAAGCAAAAGCAAAAATAAGACCCAACTGCTGCGAGTCCTGAAATAGTTCAGCCAAGCAGTGTTCCAACCCCTGTCAAAGTTTTATTCCGGTCAACCCCAAGTTCCCCTGGTTCATCACCTCCTTCTCCAAGCAGCTCTTCTACACCTCCATCCTATACTCATACTACCACTACTACTCCTTCTACCCCAGTTATTCCTGTTATCCACGCTGCCCTAGCTTTTCTGCTTATCCCCATTATCATGGCTAGGTATGCACCCTTACAGTTACCTGCTAATCCCGGGGCTATGCCTCAGGACTACCAAACAAAAATCACCTATTTTGATGGCTCAAACACCTACACCACCCTACAGCATACAAAGAAAATGCAGGATTATTTCGAGAGTTATGAAATTTATGATGACAGTGTAAGAATGAAGATTTTTGTCTAAAGTTTGACCGGTGATGTCAGAACCTGGTTTAGGGCACTTACACCCAATTCCATATTAAACCCTGAAGCCTTATACCAGGCATTTATTAACAGATGGGAGAAAAAGAAAGATCCCCTACACATACTATCTGAGTATGATACTATCAAAAGAGGACCTCAGGAAACAGTTTTGGATTACTGTGTAAGGTTTAATAATGTTTACAATGCAATACCACAAAATTTAAGACCTCCACCTGATCTCGCTTTGTACAAATTCCCTTACGGCTTTGATGCTGAGATGGCATATTAGTTAAGGGAAAGAGCCCCTTAAAGCCTTGCAGAAATGCAAGATATTGTTGTTAGTGTGGAAGCAAATCTAATTGCTAAAAGAAACAGAGCTAGAACTGAGAGAACAACCACTTTCAAAGAATAACCTTTAGCCTTCGATCAGAAGCTAGATGCTATCATCAGTGGCATCCATAGGCTGGGAGATAGAGTAGACAACGTTGAGAGGAAAACTTCATGGGAAGGTCAACAGCTCAATGCCATAAGGAACCCGAACTTCAGAAAAGCTCAAAACACTAACGCTGGAAGGGCCAGTCCCGACCATGATATTAGGCCGCCTTTTCAAGAAAACTATGCGGAGGCATCTACATCCAATGAGCCCACAGATGGGACTCATATGAACATGATAGATTCAGAAAATGAACAACAAATCTTTCTCACGGAAGAAGACCGACTATACCCTGATGCAAAACAATTTCACACCAAGTCGGGAGAGTCCTTCGATTTTAAACAAGGCTATGATACCGCTGTGTACGAGGTACACAAAAAATACAAATTAAGAACAAGGACCATTGATGTTCCCCCATCTAGCAGAACAAAAGATAGCAAACATCTCAAGAAAATTAAAGGAAATATCACCATTAATCAACCAGCTAACAGCTTTGTCCCAAGCCCGCATCAAGTAACTGTGGAGGATGTAACAGACACACACTCTCCTATTGATCGGCCTCTACCTCCCTCCTCCCCAAAAGAAGATCTGAATAAAACTCCTAAAAATCTTCCCAAAAGAGAAATACCACAAACTGTCATACATCATGACATTGACATTCCAAAAGAAAACATAGAGAATATGCCTGAAAAAGAGAAATTCGCCACTATCAATGCCAAGAACTCATTGGAAAAACCATTCAGTTTAGAAGCAGAGATTGGAAAACTCAAGATATCCACTCCCCTCTCAGAACTTACCAAACATGATGTATATAGGCAACAAATTCAAAGGTCACTTCAACTGCCAGAGGTAAAGGATGATGTGAACGTTTTAGATGATACCCCGGAGCTGTTGTTTGGTCCAGAAGTTAACGGAAAATCAACATATGGACCTGTTCCACCTTTTTATGTCAGTCTGCACATACATGACAAAATACTGCATAATGCTATGTTTGACTCAGGTGCCTCACATAACCTTATGACCAAAGCTGTAATGGAAAGGTTGAACCTTGATGTCACAAGACGGTACAAAGATCTGTATTCCTTTGACTCAAGTCAAGTAAAATGTTTAGGCTTGATCAAAGACCTTTGTGTCTCTCTAGTCCAATTTCCCAACAAGACAATCTTAATGGGTGTAGCAGTTGCTGACATTCCCACAAAGTATGGCATGCTCCTATCCAGATCGTGGGGAGCAAAATTGCAAGGGTCCCTTCAACTCGACCTCTCTTATGCCACTATATCTGTCTTTGGGCAACCAAAGAGACTATATAGAGAAACGTTATGAAGTATGTGGTAAGCAGTGAGGAAAAGCCCCAAAATTTTCCAATTTACTCAATCCATTCCGATATGGATTCTTTTATTTTATTTAATGATAACACCAGCCCTCCAATTGATGATAAGCCGTTATGTTTGGAGCAAGGAATGTACATCAATGAGGAATCGGTTGCCAATACCCATGAAATTGTCCCAACAGTCAAGCAAACCAACAAGCAGCAAGAAGAACATCCTGAAACAGAAATTGTAAGTCTCCCCGATCCTCAAAAAACTGAAACTCTCAATACAAACTTTAAATAAGAAGTCACATGGTATTTGGAGTTTGATGGTTCGGTTAACAAGTTAGGAGCAAGGGCCCGAGTATGGATTTACAATACACATGATAATCATGCACAAGGCCATGCCTATAGACTCAATTTCAGATGTAAAAACAACATGGCAGAGTATGAAGCTCTTCTCTTAGGCCTTAAGATGCTCAAAGTCCTAGGAGCTACTAAAGCGTCCATCCTAAGTGACTCTGACTTGATTATACAACAAATGAAAGGTAACTTTGTCGCTAATGATAGCAGAATGAGAGCTTACAGAGCTGCTGCCACCGAATTACTCAATGCCTTCAGAGAATTCAGGCTTGCCAAAATTGCACGAGACCATAATATTCATGCCCATAGTCTAGCAACCTTTGCTAGCACATGCAAGCTTCCCTTTGAACCAAATCACCATTTCATCACCGCTGAAATAAAACACAGACCTTCGGTCCCTAACAATGTCAAGGATTGGCAGGTATTTCAAAATGATGCCCAGATTAACAGTTTCTTAACTCTGGAGGACGAATTTTCTAGCACAAACATTGACATGGATGCCATGACTGACTCACAACAGCTAGCGGAAGAAAATCACCTGACTGTAACAGCTGCAACAGCTAAACAAATCCTTAAACCAACTGTTTTTAACAATACAAACATAGAACAGCTGAAACAAATCTGTTTAGAGGAAACAGCCAAAGCAGAGGATGACTTTATTGATCTAAAGAGTAATGTTCTACCTGCCGACCTTACCCCATTGGAAGACATGTTTGATGACAACGATGTGCCCAAAAAGCCAAAGATGGAACCTTTGAATGCTGCCATAGAAGAACACAACATAGGAACAGCAGAGCATCCCACAATGATTAAGTTGTCCAAAAATCTGCCCCCTGATCAAAAACCGAAATACGTGGATTTGTTCAAAGAATTCCAAGATATATTTTCCTGGAGTTATGAGGACTTGAAGTCCTATGACACCTCAGTGATCCAACATACCATTCCCTTAAAACCAAATCAAAAACCGTTCAAACATAAACTTAGGAGAATCAACCCCATGCTTCTTCCCCTTATCGAAAAATAAATAAAGAGAATGTTTGAAGCAGGTGTCACTGCACCCATCAGATTCTCTAAATGGGTGTCTAATTTAGCTCCCACTAGAAAAAAAATAGGAGAGATAAGACTGTGTGTAGACTTGAGAAATTTAAACCAGGTCTCTCTAAAAGACCACTACCCTTTGCCCAAAATGGACCATATCTTGCAAAGAGTAGTGGGTTCCTCTAGAATTTCTTTACTAGATGGATTTTCAGGATTTAATCAAATACTTGTTCACCCGGATGACCAGGACAAGACAGCCTTTACCACACCATGGGGAACATTTAAGTACGTTAAAATTCCTTTCGGGCTGAAAAACGCTGGTGCTACCTTTCAAAGGGGAATGGATATTGCATTGCCAAGGAGATACATGATTTCCTCGTAGTTTACCTTGACGACCTGACCCCATTCTCTAAATATGACAAAGAGCACCTTAAGCACTTAAGGCAATTTTTCATGACATGCAGGAAATATGGAATTCCCTTGAATCCTAAGAAGTCCCTATTTGCCCTTGAGGAAGGCAAGGTTCTATGGAATATCATATCAAAAGATGGGATTAGAATTGACCCAGAAAGAATTCAAGCTATCCTTCAAATCCCCTATCCAAGAAACATAAAATAACTGCAAGCATTCCTTGAAAAGATCAATTTCCTAATGAGATTTATCCCAAACCTAGCCGAGCTAATAAGGCTATTGAGCAACATGTTGAAGAAGGATGCCAAGTTAAAATGGTCTCTTGAAACCAAGCAGGCTTTTGAGAGTATAAAAACTGCCCTAACTCAAATGCCTGTCCTCACCAGTCCTCAATTCGACAAAGATTTTATCATTTTCTCTTTTGCATGTGAGCACACTATAGCTGTTGTCCTTCTGCAAAAGAATGATCAAGGCAACGAAAAACCAATTGCTTTCTTCAGCCGAGCTTTGAGAGATGCACCCTTGAAATATCAAATTATGGAAAAGCAGGCCTATGCCCTGGTCAAATCCATTAAAGACTTCAGAATTTAAAATCCTATACTCCCACATGATTGCCTATGTCCCTAACACTGTTTTAAAGGATATATTAACTCAAGAGGGACTAGAAGGCAAAAGAGGCAAGTGGATTTCCAGCATCCTTGAATACGACATTGAAATAAAACCCACCAAGCTGATAAAAGGACAAGGTTTAGCCAAACTAATGTCCGAAACAAACTTCCAAGCATTAGACATTAATCAACTGGACAATGAATCGGAGCTGGCGACTCCACAGATCAGTGAAACCTTCATGCAATCCCCATGGTATGCTGATATTTGCTTTGTATTGTTAAATCTGTGTGCTCCCCCAGGATTGTCCAGAACCAAGAAAAGATTTTTAAGGATGAAATCATCAAAATTTTGTGTCATAGATGGTGCTTTGTTTTGGAAAAATCATGAAGGTATTTTGCTTAATTGTTTAACTATAAATGAAACTAACAGCATCATGAAATAATTCCATGCAGGGGACTGTGGAGGACACTTATATTGGAATTCCATGGCTGACAAGATCTTAAGGGCTGGTTATTACTGGCCCTCTCTATTTGCAGATGTAAAAACGTTTGCTGTCTCATGCCACAAATGCCAAATCTTTGAAGGGAAAAGAAAATTACTGCCCTTGCCCCTTAAGCCCATTTCAACCGAGAAACCGTTTCAACAATGGGGTCTCGACTTCATTGGAGAAATTCATCCCTCTTCCTCAGGCCAACACAAGTGGATTTTAACAGCCACTGATTATTTCACCAAGTGGATTGAAGCCATTCCATGTAGGCAAGCCAACAACTCCACCATTATCCAATTCCTTGAGAGCAATATCCTTTCTAGATTCTGCTGCCCTGAGAAGATCATCACTGACAACGCTGCTGCTTTCAACTCCAAAAATATGATCAATTTCTGCCATAAATACCACATTACATTAGGCCACTCCACAGCTTACTACCCTCAAGGTAATGGCTTGGCCGAATCTTCCAACAAAATCCTCATCAATATCATAAAGAAATTGCTGGAGGAAATCAAAAAGAACTGGCATAGGAAGCTCACAAATGCTCTGTGGGTAGATAGACTTTCCACCACGAAATCCATTGGGATGATCCTTTATGAACGTGTATATGGCATGGAAGCCAAATTCCCTTCATCTTTGGGCATTCCTACTATTAAATTGTTGCGGGAAATTCAGGCTGAACCAAATGACATGTAGAGAAGAGTTAATCAAACCATTCATCTTCAGCAAACCAGAGAGCAAGTCTTCGACAGAGCTCAAATACTGTAAGAAAAACTCAAAAAGATGTTTTATAAGAAGGCTAAAGCAGAGGATTTTTGGGTGGGAAGAAAAGTTCTAAGATGGGATTCACGAAGAGAGGACAAGAGCAAACATACAAAATTTGATTTTCTGTGGAAAGGTCCATACATTATAAGTGTTGTGCAAGACAATAATACCTATTTTCTCAGATCTCCAGATGGCAGCACAGCTGAAGAAGACCCTGTCAATGGCCGAATGATGAAGCACTACAATGATCCTTTTGATTGAAAAGAGCAGGCGGAATTATATTTTGTACATAGAATGTTTGTATATATCAGCATTTTGATTTTATTTTTGTAAGAATTCATGATGCTAAAGCACGCAGAAGAAAGCAGGCAATGCTCTATAGCTTAACAGTAGCACAAGTGAAGGAAAGAGATGTTACCAATCCAAAAGTTCAAATCAATCCAACAGTCAGCACTAACAAGTTCAAAGCACAACCATAACAGAAGAATCAAGGCAATCTGACCTACTGTTCTTGACTTCTCACAACGAAAAGTCATCCCCAAGTGGAGCCACTATTAGCCTCCTGCTGCAGCAGGTTACTCATATTTCATGATTGACATTTTACAGGCCAAATATGTCATACTTTGCATGCTGCAATGCTCCATATTTGCCTAAACAATCTCCAAGCGAAGAAGGCTATCAGAGTTCATTCTAACTGCCTTCCAAATTTTGAGAAGTGAATCCGGTATCGCCAATTTTCAGTTAAAGGGAGGTCCAAACAGCTTAATCTTGGTCTCCCTAGGTTTAATTTTCCTGTTTTAGAATATAGAGAATGAAAATCTATCCAAACAGCTTAATCTTGGCAGATTCTTAGATAGGTAGAGAATCAAAGGAGCCCAACAACTTAATCTGGGCCCTCAGATGAAATAAGGGTAGTCTGTAGATAGGAAAGCATGAAAAAGAAAAATTGAAATGATGGGTTTGCAAGTCTAAGTGCACCCAAACCAAAAGAAGAAAAAATGTTAGGTAAGTA
>APFE030077384.1:15402-58253 GCA_000404065.3 Pinus taeda
GTAGGCTGGGTAGGTAGTTTTGAGGTTGCAGAATCTTGATTTCTGATCAATTCTATGTTTTCAAGGTGTCATCTCTACTCAGGGCACAATCACCAGGCAGTTTTATGTGAAAGAGCTCAAAACATGCATAACTAACTTTCCTTTCTCCATCTCCCCCAAATTCTTAACTGATTTCCCCAAAAAGAGGTCAAGATCTGCCTGATATCTCTTAGTTTCATCATTTTTCATGTCATTATCCTGGGTGAAGATCTACTTCACTCAAAGAGGATCCATACTTTCTCTATAAGGTTCTATCTCCCCTTTGAAGCCTAAGATCTCTGAAACTTAGCGCTTTCTTGTCATCTCCATGATTAACTACTATCACTATTATTTAACTCCCTATATTTTCCCTGTCCCCATACTAAAACTATGTAGATAATCCCCTTATGTAAATATCCCCTCCCTCTGGTTGAAATATAACCATAAATACTTCACTGGGAATTACTAAGTCACCTGGACTTTAGTAAGAACCCTCCCTCTGCGAAAATTTCCACTCCCAAGTGTCTGGACCCCTTCCAAACACTAATAAAACCCTTTCCAAAGGCTAATAACCCTCCCCGCACATTCTTCTTTGAAAACTATTAATGTTTGTTTGATAAGTTTCCACCGCGCAAAACACAGTTTGCCCATTTTCTAAAGTTTAAAACCCACAGCGTCGCGAAATATTAAGCCTTTAACGCGCGTGCTTTTTTACTAAACCCCGCACATCTCCCTTTTCCATCCACCGTCAGATCGCCTTCCCCAGATCCGACGGTCCTTGTTCACATCGCGCGCCCCATTATGGTGGTAGGTTACCACCCGACGTCCGACGGTTTTACCGTCGCACACCGGGACAGGTGGCGGCCTCCCATTGTATCGGTCTGCCCCTGACAGAAACCACCTCCGTACCAGAGGCGGTCCAATGCACAGTTAAAACCGCCCTCCCCTCACGTAACAGGAGCGACACCTCACCCGCCACGTCGCCTCCACGTCACCTCCCCCAGCCTGCGCCGGGCCCACGTCACCCTGCCGCATCACCCCGCCGTACTGCCACGTCACCTTGATGACTTCAGCATGCTGACGTCAAATCCGTACCAAAGGACCCCACTACTGACGTCAGCATGTTGACATCATCCACCGTACTGCTGACATCATGCTGACGTCAGCAGCCAAAAAACCGAAAATTCGCGCAAGAGCAAAAGTTGAGCTTCGGAGCTCCAGAATGAGAAACGGAGGCAGTTTTCGATGTGCGATTAGCGCGCGAAGCGCTGATCACGCATCGCTATGGGAAATAGGCCATATTGGGGAATCTTTATGGAATCTTTTGGTTCCTTGGCCCGTTTTGCACAGAAAATGCCTGAAATTGCCCGATTTTGCCAAATTAAACCGATTTGAAGACAAGAAGAGACCAGAGACAAAGATTAAAGAGTATCAGATCAAATTTACAGAAAGAAAGAACGTCAAAGAGTATCAAAAAGCGGCGAATACCATCAATGTAGCGGCAAAGAGTATCAGCGAAGATCTTAACAACGGCCCAAAGCAGGTGAAAATTAAATACCTTCCAGCAAAGTCAAAGAAAGGGGCGAGGTCACTCAAAACTCTCAAATCATGGTTATTGCACATTTAACTCACACCCAAACAGAACTGCAAATCCCAAAGCATAGTTATTCCAGCAGTGCTGCATCGAGCCTCCAAGGGCCACATTGCACTCTTTTTGATCCAGCTACCTCTGACACAGTTTAATTGATATTTACCTGCATTTAATTCTGGCACAATTTTAGGTTTAGAAAGCTCCTTTTGCAGACTTGTTTTAGGTCAATTGTAATAAATAGTTTGAGATATTTGCACTATAAAGACAGCCCTGAATACTGTATTAAGGGTTGGTTGGTTGGTCAACAAGCTATTTTTAGCTAATTTTGCTCCAGGAGAGACTCGCACTGTAATACCTAATAGTTTCTATAATCAAAGACTGCTTATGAGCTTTGGAGAATGGATTGTTCACTGTGTTTACTGGTTGAAGAGTGATTATGGAATTCTCGTGCTGTTACATAACTCAATAAGTGCTTCTTACCTCTGTTTTCCATTTATAAGTTACCATCTAAACAGCAGAAAAGAAGATTAGCTTAAAATTTGTTTAAATACACTCTATGCTCAATTTCTACTGTTTCTTTATGTTTTCCTCGGTTTAGGCATAAATATGAATTCGACATGGCTCATGTTTTCCCTAACCTTAGACAGTTATCGAGGGATTCTTCATTGCCCTAGATAGAGATCATCTTTCCCTCTTTTAAGTTGAATGAGATATTCTTAAGTGCCTCTCATTCCTTACATATCATTCATCCTTTTAGTTTGGAGATTGTGTTATGTGCAACTATCCTGCTCCATATTTCTCTTATGACCAAGAAAACCCACTGGTAATCCTAACCCATGACTCCATGCCCAATGGTTTGAAACTTATCACTTCATGAATTGCCTCTCTGCGTGAAAGATTTTCCTTCCATCCAAACACAAACAAAAACCCCTAAAACAAAAGCTAGCCTAAAATCATCAACAAATTTAAATCATTAAGAGAGAGTCCTCTCTGATTGCAGGTGGGCTAGAACCTGCAATCCAAAGGTTGGTTTGTGGTTACCTCGGCCATATCTCTACAGGAGCCTAGGGACAACCTGAGTGATAACAGGCAGGAAGCTCTAACTTCCTCACTGAAGGTTCCAATCCTCAACATCCTCCAGAGACCACATTTCATGAATTTTCAGACTGGATACTCCTGGTACATAGCACTATAATATGAAGGCCATGTTTCATCAAATTTTCACACTGGAACCATCAATAATATTGAAGCTCAAAACAAATTACCATTGCAATACAACCATCAAATACGTCTGCAATAACCAACCATTGAAACCCAATCATCAATCCTGATATAATTGAAACAATCAATCACTGAAACCTATAAACCTCTAACACAATTGAATCAAACAATCATTGAACCCATGACACAACTAAATCAACCATTCATTGAAACTTCATCAAATTCAACCAATCAACTGGAACAGATAGATCACTCTAACTAGTACACAGATCTGAACCCAAAACACTGCATCAACGACTAGAACTAACTGTAACCTCAAAAGGCATGTGTCAGAATGTATACGATACTTTAAAGAAGAAAACCTACATGTATATGCTACTTCCTTTTTCCCAACCTGTGTATACCTCTAAAGGTACCGAATCATAAAACCTTTGAACCACAAATTGTACTAATCAATGACATTTTGAAGATCTACTGTCATATTACAGAGTTCTAAATAGATAGCAATAAGGATCACCCTTCTTTCTCAATCAATCAATCATCCAGACTTAATCTCCTTATACAATCAATTTTATATTCAGATCTAATGATGACTTCATTGACAGATAGTAGTAAAACAATAGAGCTAATTAGATAGACCAGTTAGACATGAAGAATAGACTTTTCCTTCTTATACGCTACTTGGAAGAGTAGAACCTGTGTGTACACGTGCTTTTACCGAGATGAACCATCATATAGATATACAAATATTGACTCACAACTTTGCTACTATTTCAGACTTCAGACTTACCAAGATCATGACATTTAGGAACAAAATAGATGTACATAATCATATCTAGCCCAATCAATATTAGATCATTCAATGATAATTCATTTCAGGTCTCATGATCCTGATCCAACATTGAATTCAAGTTGCACAAAATATTTCAGATCAAATCACAAACATAGCACCTACAACATAAAATAGACTTCTCATAGAATTATTCCTTAGAAACACTTTCACTTGCACACTCTGGCCTTATGACCTTCTCCTCCTTATATATTCTTAGGCCTCTCTCAATACCTTAGACCAAAACCACTTAGGACTCATGGTATTCTTGGATGGGATCAAATAATTGTTACTCTTCTCAATATTGTGGGCTAATACCATGGTATTGACCCCTGGTATTCTCTACTCTTGAAATTCCTTTATTTTCCAAAATATACGCGCTTTTCCTCTTGTGTAAGTACATGCACACGTGTATGCTCTTTTTTTCTGTGAACCAGTGTGTATACGTTGTTTTGAATAAGTGGAACCTCTGTATACATCTTAAACTACTTTTCACCATCCCTTACCTTAAACTTCTTCATTCTGATTAATAGACTTTAGTTCCATCTTCCTGTTCTTCTATATCAATGCCTTGTTACATCTAAATGGACCTATTACACTGTGATTTTCCATATTACTTCTTAAATTATTCCTTTGAACTTCCCTACATTTTTTCACATCTGTAAACATAATTTCCATGCATTCTGTCACATCTGATATCTCTCCTATAGATTCATCTAGGTGTGTAGATTCATCTAGTTACCATATACAAGTGAGTTTTTCTGCTACAAGTGGGTTTCCATCAAGTACAACACATGCATCATAATTCCAACAATATCCCCCTTTGGACTTCATGGAAACCATGTTTGTGTTGATTACTGCAAGTTGTAGAAATTGTTAGAGATAAAAAGCAACACCAAAATACTCTCCCCCTTTGACATCAAGTTTAAAGGGTGGACCAAGATATTCTCCCTCTTTGATATCAAGGGCAAAGGGCTAACCAAAATGGAGACTTTCATATCTGAACAGCTGAATATGAACATTGATCATGCTCCCCCTATGCGCATGTTGAGATGAACTATAGCATCCATACTCCCCCTGAGCACATGCATAGCTGCAAAATATATTTTCCAAAAGAATAACATGACTCTATAACTCAACTATGTGAGTATGACCTTCCTATCACCAATGACTCATACATACATCAATCTCCCAACCAAGTGGGGATATACCAAATTTGATTCATCTACCCAACCAAGTGGGGATATAGCAATTATTTATGCATGACTAAAATATAGTAATTATTACATCATCCTTCCCATGCATAGTGGGGGTGAAAATTACATCATATGACCAAAAAAGACTCATTAAAAGACTATGATAGAAAAATGCATATTCTGGGCCTTTATATGACATTTACATCAAATGATAAACATATAACAAAGACCAAATATCTAAACAATACCATGATAGTCGTCAGCAGCTATCATACACCATATATGATCTACTCCATAAGCATATGTCAGCAACATCCAGACTAGCAACCTATATATGTCCATCATTAGTTCCCAAGATATGACAATGTAAATATCATCAATCTATGACAAAGTATGCCACATATAGATATCAACTCCTCTTGATCTCATCAAGATCAACTTGCTCCATTTCCTTAATAGAAAGAGCCTTATCATAACCTTCCATGAATCAACTAAGCATATATCATATCTCCAAGCAGTAACACAAAATCACATCATATGTATGTGAAAAAACCACAGTCATCATCTATGATCATAACATCATCATCAAGAACTGCATGATCTTTCCATAAGAGCCCTTAATATATCAACCATGTATCATCACTAAGGAACATCCCACATCTGATAAGCATTAATCAACATATGTGAGTATCAAACCTATCATCATAAAGTAAGAAGGCATCATAATTATGTGACTAAGTAAGCCATGTCTTCGAATATCCATGTCTTCAAATAGCTACGTTTTCATGAGACCTGCAATAACACCATTCTCTTGGCCAACCAACAATATTTGTCAATATGCAACTTAAGTAATCATCCATGTATCCAACATAATGTATATCCATCAAAGAGATAGAAATATGTATCTAGAAAACCATTAGCTCATAGTCTTTTGTCAAGCTTTCTTGATACCATCAACAACAACAATCCTCAACCATGTGAGAGGCAAGAAATATGCATCATAACTGCACGATATAAACTTTATGCATCTTTGAAGGCATGATGACATTAGCATAAAAGAAATGAATGGCTCATCATCAAATAATGAAGTTGTGTACTCAAGACTTGTACTTCTCTTTTTCTTTATGAATATCACCATGTAAGAAAAATATATGTACCGTATGCATCATCAAAAATTCATCCTCAATCATCCATAAATATAATCTAAATAACAACTACGTAACCCCAATAAATACATGTATCATTTAAGACTTCATCATAGGAAACTCATAACTGCAACATAGCATGATGTATCATTTAAACATTTTAGCCACATAAGCATCATCACCATTGATAAGAGTCATTAGGTACCAAAGATTTCTAAACATAATTCCAACAATGCATTATTAGAAGCAATCATATTCTCCCCCTGAACCTGTGCCACTTGTTCACTGTTAGATCTGATAATTGCATATATCAGTAATAAATATCGAGGAATCATCATCAATCAGATATATATCAAGTCATAAAAAACTTACGAGGATCAAAATAACTTCTAAATAACATCCACAAAGTGTAGTCATCAATCATCAAGACTGAAAATATAATTGATAATTGTTTGAACCATATCAGATCATCTTTCTGAGTCTGTCCCACTACTTCTAACTCATTTATATACATGACTTGTCTTCATGATAACTGCATATGCGAATTAGAATACTGAAATTTCATACTTTCAGTTCCTCCTAAGTCTATTTTATCTACATACTAAACTATGCCACATATTTATGGTTGTACTTCCTCCTTCTTCCATACCTTGGAGTGTGATGTGTTTTCTCCTTTTAGTATGTTCGTTGAAATTTGCTCCTCCTTTATTTTTCTATATGCCAAAACTTGTTACAAGAATAACATCTTATATGTTTCATATTCCCTCTATACAAATTAATGGCTTTGTGACCAAACATATTTCAAGAAAAACAATATCCCTTGAAGTACCTAGAAGCTGATGATCTTTCTATGTGACGGTTATTAGCTTCAATCATTCTACTTCTGCATCTGGTTGCAACATGTACAAAATTATGACATATAAAACATTCAACATTATTCATCAGAGGAAAGAATTTATTAACACTTCCATAGTTAGGAGTAAATTATTTTCTTTGAAGACTTTCTTTCCTTGGTTTTTGATGGGGTTGACCTCTTACCTCCTTGTTGAGGATTTCAAATTTTTCACTAGAGTTCATTGCTTCATTTTGTGAGCTAGATTCACCTTTAACAGTTTCATGAAAACCAAGACAAAATTTAATGGTAGGAGACCTTTGACTACTAAGAATATCATCCAAAATCTTAATACTATCTTGAAATTGTACATGTTTATCCTTTTCTTCCAATTTACCTTTTAGGATATTTACCTCAACCTGATATTGCTCTTCCTTTTCAAGATATTGTTTCTTCATGATTTCCTCATCTTTTTTTCCTTCTTCCACTTGTTGCCTTGATTCTAGAACTTAATTTTGTTGTTCTTAAAATGCTTGGAGTAGTTCTTCATTATTCTTATTTGAATTTATGAGATCTTCTTTTAGAGAAACAACCATAGATTCAAGACCTTCACAGTAGCTGGATCTTTCTATAAGTTTCTTGGTTGTTTTGTCCTTTTTCATTCACTTCATTTCTCAATGATGTCACTTCATCTTGCAACCTTTGACATTGATCTTCCTTTTCCTTGTATTTCTTCCTTACTTTTATTCCTTCCTCTAACAGAGCTTTTAACCTTTTAATCTCTTCATCTTCCTTTTCCTTGTACTGCTTCCTTACTTTTTTTCCTTCCTCTAATTGAGATTTTAACCTTGTAATCTCTTCTTTATAGGTACACTCCCTTCTGTCCAATACATCTTGTTGATCTCTAATTGTGTCCGTGAGATTTTTAAATTCTTCCTCTATTCAACTACTTTCTCTTTCACCCATAAGAGTAAATCTAGTCGTTTCGCTGTCATATTAATTATCTTCAAATGAATAGAGAAATGTATCACCAGAGGACAAAAATTCCGTACTCGATAATTATTTTTCTTGTTCATCTTCATTTTGAAGTGATTCTAAATCTGAAGAGTTTCTTCTACAGAATGGCCAATCGTCTCTCCCACTGTCACAATTCCTTTGAGATATCTTCTTCTTTTGAAGTGCTTTCTTCTTTTGCTTGTTTCCCATTGTTACTAAGGATCTCCTTCAAACAATCAAGCTTCTACCAAAGTACGTGCTATGATACCAATTGTTGGAAATAATACTGAGAGGGGGGTGAATCAATATTTATAGTTCAATAATATTTCATCTCCCAAAAAGATTTATATACGCTACTTCAGTGAGGTGAGCTTGCATGTACAAGCTACTGTGAATAAAGAAACTAGTGTATACCTAGAGAACTTATGATTTAGTCAATTTATCATATGTTGAGCTTTAATCAATGCATCAATAACTTATTAAACACTAACCATGTGCAGTAATAACAGAGTAAACCATCACACATAAGAAACGCACATGAACACCAAGATTTAATGTGGAAACCCAATGCAGGAGAAAAAGAACCTATTGTTGTTGTCTCTATCTTATTTTAATATAAAGAATGATCTATTTACAATATTTTACTGGTGCAGGCTCATACCAATACACAGGCACCAACCTGTGGAAGCCTACAACCTTCTCTCATTCTCCAACTTCTACTGGAAGGGAGCTACAACCTCCTACCTCTTGTACTAGCCGATATGTTTACTAGTACGTAGGCCCCAACCTACAGAAGGCTACAACCTTCACTCGTTCTCTAGCTACTACTGGAAGGGAGCTTCAACCCCCTGATCAAATCACCAGCCACTATTGGTAGGAAGCTTTAACTTCCTCATTGAAGGTTCCAACCCTCAGCATCCTCCAAGGACCATGTTCATGAATTTTCAAATTGGATACTCCTGGTAGACAACACTACAGTATGAAGGCCTCGTTTCATCAAATTTTCACACTGGACCCATTAGTAACATTGAAGCTCAAAATAAATTACCACTCCAATACAATCGTCAAATACATCTACATCAACCAATCACTGAAACCTAATCATCAATCTCTGATATAACTGAAACAATCAATGACTAAAACCTCTGAACCACTAACACAACTAAATCAAACAATCACTGAACCATTGAGATAACTGAAACAACCATTCATTCAAACTTAATAAAATTCAACCAATCAATTGGATAAACACATCATTGTAACTAGTACACAGATCTAAACCTAGAACACTGCATCAACAACCATAACTAACTGTAACCTCACAAGCCATGTGTCAGAATGTATACACTCCTTCAATGAAGAAAAGTTGCATGTATACGATACTTCCTTTTTCCCAACTTGTGTATACCTATAAAGGTACTGAATCATAAAACCTCTAAACCACAAACTGTATCAATGAGTGACATTATGAATACCTATTGTCATATTACAAAGTTCTAAACATATAGCAACAAGGATCATTATTCTTTCTCAATCAATCAATCAACCAGACTCAATCTCCTTATACAATCAATTTTAATTTTAGATCTAATGAATACTTCATTGAGAGACAATAGTAAAAGAGTAGAACTAATCAAATAGATCAATCAGATATGAAGATTAGGATTTTCATTTGTATACGCTACTTGGAAGAGTAGAACTTGCATATACACACACTTTTACCAAGACAAACCAGCATATAGATCTGAAAATATTAACTTACAACCTCGTTGCTATTCCAGACTTTAGAAAAACCAAGATCATACCATTTAAAGAATAAAACAATTGTACATAATCAGATCTAGCCCAACCAATATCATATCATTCAATGATAAGTCATTTCAGGTCTCATGATCCTGATCCAACATTAAATTCAAGGTGCACAAATATTTCAAATCAAATCACAAACATAGCCCCTGCAACATAAAATATAATTTTGATAGAAGTATTCCTTGGAAACCCTTTCACTTTCACACCCTGGCCTTATGATCTTTGCCTCCTTATACAGTTTTAGGCCTTTCTCAATACCTCGAACCAAAACCACTTAAGACCCATGGTATTCTTGGACGGGATCAAATATTCATTACTCTACTCAATATGGACTAATACCATGGTATTGACCCATGGTATTATCTACTCTTGAAATTCCTTGATTTTCCAACCTATACGCGTTTTTCCTTTTGTGAAAGTGTGCATGCGTATACACTCTTTTTGTTCTGTGAACTAGTGTGTATATGTTGTTTTGACTAAGTGGACCTATGTATACATCTTCAACTACTTTTCACTATCCTTTACCTTCAATTTCTTCATTCTGATTAGTAGAGTTTAGTTCCATCTTCTTGTTCTTATGTATCAATGCCCTCTTACATCTGAATGGACCTATTACACTGTGATTTGCCATATTATTTCTTAAATGATTCCTTTGAACTGCCCTGCATTTTGTCACATCTGTAAACAAAATTTCCATTCATTTTGTCACATCTGATATCTCTCCTTTAGATTCATCTAGTTACCATATACAAGTGAGTGGTTTTTCTACAGGTGGGCTTCCATCAAGTACAACACATGCATCATAATGCTAACACCTATTCTATCAGAAAAATAACAATACAAACATTGAAATATTTTTATGAATGGACCTTTGTTTGTGTTCTCATTCTTAGCAAACATCATGAAAGATATAAACATATGGTTAGTGGCAGATCTTCATAAGTATGATGTTTCTAGCTAATCATAGATTCGATCATGGAATTCAGAACAATATTTTGAGAGACTTGAAAGTATTGGGAAAATGAAATTTCAATTAACTCAATCGAATTATAAAGAGAATATGATGAGAGAAAATTGATCTAATCTTGTTTAGGATCCTTGTCAAGATCGTGAGAACCTATCATAATCATCAACAAAGGTTGAAGTTCCTCAAATGCTTGACAAGTATCTAAATAGTGAGATAATAAACCATAAAGATCAATCGGTTAAACAATATAAATTGATTTAAAATAACTATCTTTAGATATATTAATGCAAAAATGATTAGTTGAATGACATCTGTTAGATTCAATGTTATGATCACATGAATAAGTTACGGCATAATATTCTCTGTTATATGAAAATAGAGATGGATCAATTTGACCAGTTTCACAAATGCTTTAAATAATAGAATCATCCTCCTTACATGTTGAGCACAAAAAATTACTACCTTGTATCCAATTACAATTTAAACCAGCACCATGAAAATCATAAAATAAATAAATAAATAAATAAAATAAATAATAAATAATAAATAATAAATTAATTAATTAATTAATTAATTAAAAGGAATGCTAGTATAGAAAATATAGGAAACCGGTTAGGATACAATGGGTCACCATGTGTTGAATCAGATTCAATCCTCATATTTTATTGGGAAATTAATCTTCTAATATGAGGAATATTATTCATCGAAAATCTCTAGCATTCACAAATATCCGAGAGGATAAGTTTTTCTAGAAGAAAAATGATTAACATCATAATATTCACAAGAAAAGCTAGGAGTTGATCATTCACATAAGTGTTTGACAGATATGAGTCTTTTGATCCATGACACTCTCTATCATGATAATTAAAATGGTTGTCTTCATAGGTCTGTGTATCCATGAGAGATATAGATTCCAATCCTATATTTTATACAAGGGATTTACATGATGATGAGTCAAACAAAGTAGAACTCTCTATCTATTCATTAACTAGATCTTGAAAGTTAGGAAAAATAACTTGGAAATGAAGAAAATATTTCAAGGAGTTTACAACCAACAAAAGAATTTGGACAAAATAATTTTGCGAGAACATCCAGATCTTACATGCTTTGGGGATCTCATTAGGATCATTAGAACCTGACATAATCGTCACTGAAAGTTGAAGTTCCTTGACTCCTTGAAAAATCATGGAAGTTTGAAAGGTTTAATAATTACATTTTGAGACGTGAGTAAGATCACAAATTGTAATTGTACATATGTTATCAGTTTAATTAGCAAGACCATTATTATCAATATGGCAGCCATATACATCACTAGTTTGATCATATTTTACGAATTCAATAAACAAATTACTCAAGTCATAAGATTCCTTTGATTGTATCTAAGGATGTGTAAATTGAAGAATATTCATGAGTAACGTAAACCACAGAATTATTCTTCTGCAAGATTGGAAGTTGTAAAGAATGGAATTGATTCTCAATGAATTCATTGTTTTCTTCTTCATCATGTGTAGCTCTACGATCTTCTGTCAATTTAAGATCCTTCTCATTATATTATCAACTGGAAGAGAAAATCATATCTTCATCATGAGTTAATTTATTACAAGCAATGGGACACAAGGGATGGCATGTTGAAGAATAATTTCCTATACGAAGATCCTCTTAAGAAATCAAAATATTGGCTGAGTGCCAAGGAAATCATCACCATGTGCATCAATGGATTCATGGTCATCAGAATGATGGTTTTCCAAGTCTTTTTATTGATTAAACATCTTGATTTTTTTTTATTGAGTGTCGAAATCAACTATTCTAAATCACCCAAGAATGAAGGAACATTGTCTTGACATGCAATATTTTTAAAGAGAGAAAATAAGTTAAGATCATCTTCAAGCTCCTATCCCCCTATCTATGTAATGTGACCACCTTCTACCTAATCACAATTTGGACCAACAATTTGAAAATCAAAAGTATCTAAAGAATTGGATGGTGGAGTAGATTGATCAAGCAGATCAATGTACAAAGGGTCGCGACATGTAGGTGATAGAGGATGGCAGGTGTCCCTTAAAGAAATAACACTTTTAATGATATTAGGTTTAAGATTTCGATAATGTACATTAATGTGATTCAGATGAATCAAGGGATCAATATTCACCTTAGGTTGTTTGTACCAATTAGGAAATTCCAAGTTTTCTCATATATAGTGTTTACTATGAAGATAAAATGTTGATGGAATAAATGAATCACCAATTTGATTTTCAGAGTTCCCATCTTCAATGATAACAATAGAGACTACCTTGTTTGGAAATTAAAAGGTAAGAGGACAAGGGAAAAAAGTGGAATTAGTTTCCTCCTTTGGAATTAGAGGTGTCACATGATTGACGAAAGTTGGGAGAGAAAAATAAACCAAGGATTCAAATTCATATTATTTCAAGGAGATTTGAGCTAGATGCTTGAAATTTTTCATGAAGAAATCACAATCCATATCTTCTTTAGGAAACTCATAACATAGTTGAATAAGTCTATTAGAAAAATCCTCTATTGATTCGTCATATTTCATTCTAGGTTGATTAATCCTTTTACAAATATCTTAATAATTAGACTTGGTAAAGGCTTGATGAAGATTCTTGAAGAGGTTTCCAAATGAATGAATGGACTCAACTAGTAAGGCATGACACCACAAATTGACTCAATCTTCAAGTGTGAGGGTGAATAATTCACAAGCCACATCATTAGAATCCACTTGATTAAGATCACAAAAGTTAAGAAATTGAGATGTATGCTCAGTTATGGATATTCCAACCTAACCATTAAAATTTAATTGTGAAAAGCTGGAGATAATGTCCATATGGAGCATAAGATTTTATCTATTAGAAGAAAATCTCAGGATTATGACTTGACTTATGTCATTCAAGATGAAAATTTCAAAACAAACTCAATGACCTCATCTTTCCATCTAACCCTCCTTCTAGTGTCAACTATTGATGGTGCTAAAAGTCTATCAACATAGGGGATCTCCCTAGTATGAATTCCCAATCAGACCTCACACTATTTCAAATAGGATCCCCACTTGGAAAACAAGTTTCATTTCTATTATCCTTTGGAATTTTCCTTAGATGAAATTATAAACATGAGAGATTATATAAACAATCTTTGAAACAAGAAAGTAGGTTAACACTGTGGAGCATAAAATTGCAATGTATATAAGGTACTTTCATGGAGAGGAAAGAGAAAGTGAACCTCTAAAAAAAAAGTAATAGTAGCATCCTAAAAGAGAGACAAAAGAGAATGGAATGAATTGCTACTTAACTTTCAAATGAGTTCACCATATAACAGTGATCATAAAAGCAAGTAATAATGCACATTCAATAAGATGCATACCCAAGCCAACGAAATAGTTCATTTAAATCATTATTTGTTAAAATAAATATACATTGCAAACAATGAAGGAATAGTCCCAAAATCATTCATGACATATGTGTGAATGTGCTATCGCTACAAGAGCTTCATATATTAAGTAAAAGTCCCAACATACACAGTTAAAGTGTTGTAACACTAGCCCCAATAGTGGAGCATTAAATCACTACTTGCTCCTCCAAAGAGAGAGCTTCTCTCCTATGCTAAACTACAGAATCCAAGCTGACTCTCCACCTCGCATGTGACTCCTGACCTCCCTCATGACTCTTCAACTTCTACTATGAATTTTTGAATTCCTACATGACCTTTGAGCTTATACATGACTTTAGAACTTTTTAGTGACTCTGCATATTCCATGTGGGACCCTTGGGCTTTCACACACTTTAATTATTCTCATTTTGGAAATGATGTTGAAAACTACATTGACACATAAGAGTTTTTTTTATGACACCTTGAGAAGCCATGACTTGGAAACGATGGCATAAGACTTCATTTCATGAATGCCAAGTTCTTCTAAATGTTGTTCTGAATTTGAATTAGTCATTACGGATCTTTACTTGTTCTTCATCTTTATCCTCCTAAGGATCTGGATAAGTAGAAAAGCCTTCCAAGTTACCATGAGATTCCACCATTCAATCATGGTATAGAATTTCTTCATGTCTTCATGATGGTTGTTCTGATGCTTCTTCTCCACAAGTTCTTTCTTGTAATGCCTACTTGAAATCTTCCTTTCACATCACCTTGCCATGTTGATATGGTACTACTGCACAGTGGCAAAGTCCAGAAGACAATGTTGGAGTGACTGCTAATTGTGAATGTGAAATGCACAGTGCTAAGGGGAGAGGAGGCATGTATTTCCTATTTGAGCTTCACATGGACTGAGTGATGACCTCACTATCTGATAGAACTATGTAATTCATAGTATGAGGAAATATAGGAAAAGGTACTATAGAGTGAGCAGTTTTAGTCAACAAGAGGGATAAGACTAACCACTATAACTGCATAGTGCACAGTGATGGAGGGACATGCTTAGTAAATTTCTTAATTGACAGTATTAGTGACCTAGAGGTGACCTACTACTCACTATAACTGCACAATGCCTAGTAGGAAGCCCATCAGTTAAATGGATTTGTGTATTTGCGAAAGTTAGGGAGACAAGGAGACAAGGTTGCACACTATAATGACACAATTCATAATGATTGAAGAGAAATCTTAGGGGACTATGCAGTTGGACATGAAAATGAAACAATGTGGCTCCATTGTCCACTAAAAGTATGGAATTTGCAATCTAGGACAAGGTATTGAATAGTCGACAGTGCTAAATAGCCAAAGTGATGGTCCTAACTTGAAGGTTTCTGAATGTAGAGTTGAGGGAGACCATCCTATAGGACTGCACAATGTGTAGTTCTAATAGGTAGAGGATATTTCACTTTGACTTAGGATTATCAGTTCACATTTATAGGAGGGAGAAAGGTTAGCAAGTTGCAAAGGTTGTGAAAGATCTAAAAATGACCAACTATGGGATCAATGAGGCAAGAGGGAATATTACATGCAAACACATTTTGGAATATTGATCTCACACTTGTATAACATCAACACAATCCAATAGTACCCGATATCAACATGCATACCTTGAATTGAAAACAAAGTGACACTTATTTCTAAATGTGATAGTTGAAAAACAGCTTTGTGACACATAATACAAGTTACAACATGAGTGTTGACTATAACCAGAAAGTGCACTAAGTTTTTGGAGAGTGTCTACCACATATTCTTATGATATATAATATCCGCTAATGTATAAGAGTGCACTAGAGCTACCTCTACTAGTGATCCAAGATATTTTACTTACAGATGCGTCATAATTACATATAACAGAGTTAGTTAACCATGGAACTTAAAATCACATAAATAATGTGGAAAATAATCATAATAACACAAAAAAACCATGACACGATGATTTGATTATAGAGTTTGTCTAGCTTGGACTACGTCTCCAAGCATTGCTCAATATTGGGGAGGGATTCTTTGTATTAGTGTCATACAAGAGATAAAATTACAGCAACAAGAAATGACAACCCTTATACCTCCAAGTTGATAGATGGGTAGAGAATGGAGAGCCCAACTTTGAAAACAGATAGAACCACTAAACGCTTGGTGAAAAATAGTGCAAAAATTCCTATCTAAACTCTCAATTTGGACAATCGGGCCTCCTGCAACCTTCTTAGAACCTCCCTGCTGCTCAAGGCAAGGTTTTAGCCTGCTGTCAGGGTCAAGGTCTGTTGTATGTAGTAAAATCTCTACATTTGGCCAATCCTCCCCTGCCTTTCTCTCGATAAAAATAGTCATATATATAAGCATGGTGAAATCCCTAAAAATCGGGGTAGTTCTAACATAAGAACCCAAGTTAGGAGGCAAAATTAGGCTGAAAGTATTCTCGGAAACAACCTTACTACAATAGTGAAGCCCCTTTGCAACAAGGCAACCCATTTCAACTGCGCATGAGTCTTAGTGGCGGGTTTATCGGTGCTTCCAACTTATCCATGGATAGTCCAAGCTAAGGAAACATGCATCCTACAATAACCATGGACTTGATAGGAGTTTCAACCATAGAACATAATATTTCACCTCCATCAACCCCATTGAAATCACAATTGGTGTGAAAGCATCAACATACTAGCCTAGCGTTCTGCAACATCTATAGACCCTCTAGGTTTATTAATCACAATATATAACATTTTGGGTCCAACCTCCCATCACAATATAACAATCAGTGCTTATTGTGAAATCACAATTGGCACTTTCCGCTAGGACCTTTTGTAACACCATCCTCATTCCTATGATTTGTGATTTGTGATATGTGATAAATTGCATGGCAACCAGGCCTTCACCGAGGCCGGTATACACTTTGTTGTTCCTCCTCTAGCTTGTGATATGCGATATTGCAATCATAGCCCACAATGCTAGGGGGCGATTCGCCTTAAGCCACTCCACCTTTTCACTGATATAAGATATGTGAGGCCCAGTGGAAACCTACAACATGGAACTCCCTCATTCGTTGAAACTTTTCCATGTCATCTTCTCCCTACTACCTGGACAAGTCAAACTCAAACTTTGACTTGCTCTAACTTTGTCATATGGACTTCGATTTGAGTGACGTTTGCACCGTTCGAATCACGATGACAAGCACTTTGATCCAATGCAATTTTATCTAGATTCTTCCACTTTAAGTTTTGAGCCTCTTACCATGCCACTGATACTTTTCTGAAGATCCACCTAGATCAAGTAGTTCCCTAAGGTGAAACACATGCAGTAGTACAAATAGTTAAAAGAAACACTTCCGACAGTAAGAAAAAGTGAAAACAACACTTGCAAAATCTAAATAAAGTGAAAATGATACACTCTAAAGCAAAGAGAATGCTAAAGTGACACTTGTGAAATTGAAAGAAAGAAAAAATGATAGTCATGAAAGTGAAAGCAACACTTGTTAAAACGAAGGTGCATAAAAGGGAGAGTTGAGAAAACTTACTAAGATGATGTTACAGTTGCAAATAATAGTGGGAGAAACTATCAACTAGACTTGCGCACTAACTGTCTATAGGGATTATGCAATATTTCTCTCTAATATTTGTGCAAGCACTATCATCGGGGATTATGCAATGCTTAAGAGCTTCACAATGCCTATTATTGAAGGCTGAACAATTGTTATTACTAAGGACTATGCAAGCACTATTTTCATGGGTAGATATTGGCTACTAGGTTTGCTAGAAAGAAGTTTTCTTATAAATGCACCAAAATCTAAGCATGTGCAAGTAAGTGGCTTCGACAACTAGAATATCATAAGAAGACTTGAACACTTAATAAAACATTAATTGTCCATGAAGCGACTATTATTGACTTGGATCGACAGATCGTAAGATCACAAGGAGGTTCCAAAATTCAAGTGTATGTAAAATTTTGGAGGGTGTTTGTCACAATGACAACAAAACGGTTGACATTATCTTAAAAAAAATGTGTTAAAGGGGTTACATTACAAGTGGTATCAAAGTTGTAGGATACAACTTTGGGCCTTTTATGGATCTTAAAACTAAAATAGTTATTTTACTTATGTGATGATTATATTATTAAGGATTATTAGAAAAATCTTGAAGTATGCTTGAAGAACACAATGGGAAGACTTCCATTGGATCACCTAGAGGTGGTGAGGAACTTGAGATTGAGATTGGTCTGATGGGTGGAAGAACTAGTAATACAGGAAATCAAGAATCTAAGTTATTGCAAGTAGTGTGTAGTATGAAGGTATACTTAGATAACATAAGATCCAATCAAGAATGTTTTTCCAAATATAAAGAAGAAGAGGAGGAAATTAATAGTTATCTATAGAGAAAATTATAAGAAGATAAAGTCATTAAGAAAAAAACAAAATCTCACAAGAAGAAAACTAGGAGTGAATCAACATACAAAACTAATCCTGTAACTTTTATCAAAAGTAAGTCTTAGGATTTTGATGATAAACAAGAACAATGATATGAAAGTAGTACTTCTGTATCCAAGAAGAAGAGGACTACATATCAGCTGCAAGGAGATTTTAAAAATATTAGGCCACCAAATTTTTATGGTGAATCCAAGGAAGGAGAAAAATCATGGCTTCTAAATATGTTTAAATACTTTGAGTTATACAACTATCTAAGGAATTTGAAGGCAATATTAGGAACTTATTAGTCGATTGTTAAAGTAGCCTTATGGTGGGAAGAGAAAAAAACTATAAAAATAATTTGAAGTAAAAATCTAGCTTGGAAACTATTCATACAAGAATTCAAAAACAAATATTTAAATCAAATGTATTTTGATGAAAAATCTAGAGTTTCATGAGTTAAGATTGGGACAATCCACCATGGATGAGTTTTTTTAATAAGTTTATGAGTTTATTGATACATGTATCATATCTAAAGGAATAAAAGGACAAAATACAAAGGTTCATACTTTCTTACCTTTTTCATATAGAGAGAGGATAGAGTTTGATAACCTAAAAATCATGGATGAGACTATAAGGAAGGTGAAACTTTGTTTCAATCAAAACTAGAAGAATGGTGACAATTCAAAAAGTTGTATGCCCAAGAAGCATGAGAAATTAAACACTAAAAGAACCAAGTTTAATAAACTAGCATTTTTAAACACTTTCAAAAGTAATCAACAAGGGAATTATAAAAGAAGTGTGAACTATCCAAGAAATTTGGGATATAAAAGTGGACAAAGGGTTGAAACATTAAATAAAAACTTTTCAAAAATAACTAGACCATCGATTAAATGTTTGGGTTGCAGTGAATATCACTTGTGAAGATATTTTCCTTAAAATCCAATATATAACAGTGGAACAATAAATAATTTGCAAGAATCTTCAATAGTCAATGGTATTTCCTGCAATATTCCGAGGATTAGTGCAACAATGGATGCAAGACAAGCATACCACTAGTACACTAAGGTATAAATACAAGGTCAATTTTCTCAACAAAATGTTTCGGTATTAATAGATCCTAGATCTACCCTATGTTAAATTTCCCCTACTACAATTAAAAAATGTGAACTTAGAAAGGAAAAACAAAGAAAACCTTGGTTAGTAAAACTAGGCATGGGAACAAAAAGGAAAGTGAAAGAAATAAGCAAAAATTGTTTATTAAACATGAACTAAATGAAAAATCAACTAATTATGAATGTTTTACCTTCGGGTTCTTATGATGTGATAACTGGGGTGGACTGGTTAGAGTCTCATAAATTGATTCTAACTTTCTTGGAAAATTATTTCACCTATATTAATGATCAAGGAAGGACTGTGTAGTGAAGGGAGTGCCAAGAGCTATTTATGTGAGGGATATCTCTCCCTTACAACCAAAGAAATGTGCTCATAAATGTTGTTTAATGTTTTTTTTTCAAGGTGAGAATTTAGCTAAAATCAAACAAAAACCATCCTTAGAGGAATACCATGTTTTAAATACAAAAATGTTTTTCTTGAGGAGATACGAGAGCTTCCTCTAAGAATATATAGAGATTAACTATTAATCTCAACCCTAGATTAGTTTTGATGTCCAAAGCCTCATATAGGATGAGCATCCCTGAGTTAACAGAGATGAAGATTCCATTGCAAGATTTGTTAGGTAAGAAGAACCTAAGACCTCATTGCGTTCCTTCTTTAGGTGCACCAATTTTATTAGTCAAGAAGAAATATGGAACATTTAGGCTTTGTATTGTATATAGGTAACTAAATAAAATGACCATTAAAAACAAATATCATTTACCCTTAATTGATGACTAGTTTAATCAAGTCCAAGGAGCATCAATCTTTTCGAAAATTGATCTAAGGTTCAGATATCATCAAATAAGGATCAAGAATCAATATATATATTCACAAAAAAACATTCAACATAAGGTATGGAAATAATGAATTTGTGGTATTTCCTTTTGGACTCAGTAATGCACCAACAACTTTGATGTGCTTGATGAATAGTGTTTTGATTCCTTTTCTTGAAAAATTTGTCATTGTATTCATAGATGATATTTTGGTTTACTCCAACAGTAAGGAAGAACATGATGAATACTTGTATTTTGTTCTTATGACACTTAGACATAATGAGTTATATGCTAAATTTAGCAAATTCTTATTCTAACAAGAACAAATTTAGTATTTGGGACATGTAGTTGATGAGAAAGGCATTGTTTTGGATCCAAAAAAGATTAGAGCTATTACTAAGTGGATAGTACCTAAAGACATATATCATATCAATTCATTTATGTTAATTATAGGTTATTACAAAATATTTACAGAGGGCCTCTCTAAGTTATTCTATCTTATTACTTCTTTGCAAAAGAAGAGGACAAAATTTGAATGGAGTTAGAACTTCTAGGATAGTTTTGAGATGCTAAAGCAATTATTAACAAATTCTTATTGAAAATCATAACTAGATTTGGTCTTCATAATAACCTAATTATAGCCATGACATTGTGTATTATTTATAAAGAAATAAATATAAATTATATTTTATTTTTGGGGTATGGGTTTCATACCCAAGCTTGAGTCAAAATCATGTTCTTTGTGATTTGTGGCTTCTTATGTCTTTCTAGGAAAAGAATAAGTTTTTTCATGTGTCATAGACCCATTTGGACTCATTCTCATAAATAAAAATATTTATTTTGTCAATAATAAGCCACTTATAATCCCGATACCAAGTCGTCATAAGGAGTAGATCAAGTGGGCCTTATTGAGGGAATTTGACCCTCAAGAAAGGCTATAAAAGGAGAGGATATTCATCCATTTAGCACACTCATCAAGCACAAGTTTGATCTATAATAATGAAGGTGAATTAAATTAGATGGGAGGATGAATAAGAGGAGAAGAATTTTAAGTTTGTATATAATATTTTCTTAAATAGCTACTAGGGTTTGTGAAGCTTCCAATTACATGAGGATGACATTGTAGAGCTGAAATTCTGTGAAGTAGATGCAGGGGTCACAATTGTAGTATCAAAGTTTTGGAAGCTAGCTTGAAGGAGATTTTGTTGGGGGCTAGCTTAGGGATTGGATGGTTTGCTTTCTTTCATCATTGGATCTATGAAGTCTCTTTGTAAGAATATTCTATAAGAATAAAAGCATTTCTTTCTAGGTTTTCTACTTGGATGTGTTTTTCGCTAGCTTGGATCCTATTCCTTATGTACTCTTTCTCCTTGTGATATTCATTGTTATTGGTAATTTCTTGATGAATAGAACTAAAGAAATAATAAAAGGCCAACTAACATCACAAGTAATTATCAAGTTAAGGAAAATATATATAAAATGTAAGTCTCTTAATTTTCAAACATGATATCAAATCTAAGGTTTAATAAAGAGATTTAAGATCCCATTATAGTTAGCACTGTGACAAGGGTTATGAAGAAGGTTTTAAAATTTATTGGAAATCTCGCCACATCCATTAAACATTACATATCAAAGAACATCTCCAAGCTAGACATGAGAGTAATAAAAGGAAGTTTTCTCTCTTCTTTATCAAAGGCTTTCAAGGATGAGGTTGTATGGGTTATTGACAGTGGCACCTCTAGACATATGATGAGAGAATGCAATCAACTCCAGACCTTGTCAAAAGGAAACTCCTCTCATTCAATCGAACTTGGATACAACAAGAGTTATCGAGTGAAAGGCTTTGGATCTAATTCATTGGAGCTCAATTCTGTTGGAAACATTAACCTCAACAATATTCTATATGTTCCAGGTTTGAGGAAAACTTACTTTCCATTTCTTGTCTAGAGGATATGGGTGACAGAGTTTCTTTTGTTGATGGAAAGGTTTTGTTTTGCGGTAAGGGCTCTAGTATTAATGAAGCTAGGGTGGTTGGGATCTGTGAGGGGACATTGTATAGACTCTTCACACCTTTATCTCAATCCCTAGTCTATTTGGATGTGATTCCTTCGAAAATATGTCATAGAATGTATGGACACCTCCATTATAATATTTTACCATCTCTAATTGAAATGGTTAACGACATCCCTAAGTTGGAGGAAGAACATGAAGTGACTTGTAAGGGATGTGCTTTAGGAAATAACATAAAAAATCCATTTGCAATAAGTGGCACTAGATCTAAAGGAATTTTACATCTCATGCACTCAAATCTATGTGGACCTATGGCAATTAAGTCTCTTGGTTGGTGTCATTATTATGTAACCTTCATTGATGATTTCTCAAGGAAGACTTAGTTATACCTCCTCAAGAATAAGGATGAGGTATTCAAAAAGTTTTAGAATTTAAAGAATGAAATGGAAAACCTAACTAAGATAAAGATAAAAAAATATGAGGTTATATAATGGTGGAAACTCCACCTCTAAAGAATTAATAGCTTTTCTCAAGGAAGCAGGGATTAAGGGAGAACTTATTTTTCCTTATATTCTTGAAAAAAATGGTGTGGTTGAAAGGAAGAATAGAATTATTGAAGAATGTGTCAGGCCCATGCTAAATGATCAAGATCTCCCTTAATTTATATGTAGAGGGGAATGAATAATATTTTTTTACATGTAGAACCAAAGTATTCACTCTCAATAACATGACTCCAGAAGAAGCATTTACAGGAAAGAACCCAAGTGTGGATCATCTTTAAATATTTTAGTGTCCTATGTATATTCATATACCCAAGGATGAGAGAAAGAAATTGGATCCTAACAGTATAAAGGGAATCTTTATCAGGTTCAATGCTTCATCAAAGGAATATATAATCTATAATAAGGAGGATCATCAGAGTGAAGGAAGTAGGGATGTCATATTTGATGAGAGCATAGCTTACAAGAAATCAAAGGATGTTCCAATTGACCTTGATACCTATCTTTGACGATATGTCAAGGGCCCAAACCTATGTTTTGAAGTGAATGTCCTTAGTCAGTTTCATATGGAGCCAAAACATTATCATTGGATTGTAGTCAAGCATATCCTAAGATAATTGTGTGGAAGCATACATCACTTCCTCTAGTATACTAGTAATGAAATCCAACTCAAGAGATATGCAAATTCAGATTGGGGTGGCGGTGAGACTGATGGAAGAAGCACAATAGATGGATGCTTTAGACATGGCTCCTCTATGGTATCATGGATGAGAAGAAAGTAGGAGACAAATTCTTTAAGTAGCACTGATGCTGAGTATGTTGTTGCAAGTGAAGTCTGTCAGGAAGTTATTTGGCTCACAAAGTTATTATCAATTTTTTTTGAAGGACCACTCATCCATACTCATATACATTATGATAATTAAAGTTATATCAGATTGATAAAAGACCGAGTGTTTCATTCCAGTAAAAATCCTATAAATAACAAGTACCACTACATCAAGAGTGTGGTACATGATGGGGTTGTCGAGCTTGATTATATACCTAGTGATGAATAAGTAGTGGATATTCTAACTAAATAATTACTTAATAAGAACCTGGAATATCTGAGGTACAAGCTTGTTTTGGTAGACATTTATTCCCTAATTAAGAACGACTGATGTTTGATACTTCTTGTCTTTATGGTCAGGCACTAGACTAGGAATAATACCTGTAAGTCTTAGTGAATGCCATAAAGAAAGAATGGAGTCTGGATGATTGGATAAGAATTTAGGATTAGAACTTCTTATGTATTGTAAAATTTAGGAAATGAAGTTGTTGACCGATACTCTTCAACGATGAGGTAGGGAATCAAAGACAAGAGTAGTTGAAGAGCACAAATATTCTTTGAGGATCTAGGATTAGGAATCCAAAACAATAATAGTCCTAAAGGTGCATATCTGATTAACATCCGGATGGGGTATATTCCTTAGAGGTAGTGCAGTAGCTCACGTAAAGCCTCCCAACATAATTCTCTCAAATAAGGATGAGATTATCTAGTTAAGACCTTCAAGGAAAATGTTGGTTTTGATATAAATGCTTGAAAAATATGGCTTATCAATCTAACTCTTCTTATAAGAATGCTTCAATATTGAGATTCCTTGTACTGCATAACAGATTATGAATACCTCCCTATTTAAGAGGGAGTGTTGAAAATTGTAATTAGGTTTAGTGTTCATAATGAACTAATTATAGTCATGACATTGTATATTCCTTATAAAGATGGAAAAATAAATTTTATTTAATTTTTGGAGTATGAGTTTCATACCATGATTTGATTCAAAATTACATTCCTCATTCTTTTAGGTTTTCTAGGTCTTTGTAGGTATTTCTAGATTAAAAAATAAGTTTTGTCATGTGCCATAGTCTCGTTTGGACTCATTGTAATAAACAAAATTATTTATTTTTTCAATAAAAAGCCACTTATAACCCCAAGACCAAGTCAACCCAAGGAGCAGATCAAGTGAGCCTTATGGATGGAATTTGTCCATCAAGAAAGGTTATAAAAGTAGAGAAGCTTGATCCATTTAGCACATGCATCAAGCACAAGTTCGACCTGCAATAACGAAGGTGAAGAAAAGTAGCTACAAGGACAAATAAGGGGATAAATAAAATTTTGAAGATAAAATTGCAGAGTTGTGAGCTACAGGAGGCTAAAATTGTAGAGATGAAATTATGCGAAGTAGTTGTAAGGGTTGAAGTTGCAATATTGAAGTTCTATCAAATTCATTAAAGGAGATCTTACTCAAGGATAACTTTGGTTTTGGAGGGTTTGTTGGCTTTGGTTATTGGGTCTTGGAAGTCTTTTTGTAAGAAGACTCTATAAAAGGAGAATAATTTATTTTTGGGTTTTCCCCTTAGAGGGGTTTTCCCTGGCTTGGAGCCTATATCCTGTGTACTTTGTCTCTTTGTCATCTTAATTATTTTTTAGTAAGAGCTTGATGAACAAAACTAAAGAAGTAATAAAATGCCAGCTAAAATCACAATTAATTATCAAGTTAACGAAAATATATATAAACCCTAAGTCTCCTTATTTTCGAACACTTCTCCCATCCTAAAACTAGTTGATCCCAATAAAGAATATTTTGTATTCACATATGCTTGTAAAGAAGAATTGGAAAGTGTTTTAATGCAAGAGGGCCATGCAAACAATTATGATTCTAGGAAACTAAACCAAGAAAAGAACTATGCTATGCGTGACTTTGAATTAGCATCCATAATGCATGCTTTAAAAATGTGGACATTAACTAACATGAAGGAAATTCTAGTTAAAGATAGACAATGTTAGTCTCAAATATATTTTTAACTAACCAAATTTTAATTCTAAACAAGCTAGATGGTTGGTATTTATTAGTCAGTACAATTTTGAAATCATACATATCAAAGGCAAGGAAAATAAAATTTTTGATGCCTTGAGAAAAAAATTACATCAAATCTGCACAATTTCAGCAACAAGTTGCCAAACACAATTGATAAAAAAAGATAAAAGAAACAATAGAATTTCATGAAGAATACATGCAAATTAAAAATAAAATGTAGAAAACCGAATTATTAGGTGAAGAAGAAACTATTTTTTTAATAAACGATGAGGATTTATTGTTGTTTGAAGGAAGAATTATGTTGCACAATTATCCATAATTGAAACATTTTTTTTAGATGAATTACATCAGAAACCATTAACCAACAATTGGTCATCCTAGATATGAAATATTGGTAACTATGTTGGTGAAGGATTATTATTGGCCTCATATGAAAATAGAGATAACAGAATATGTGGCTAGGTGTTTAGAGTGACAACAAGTCAAGGCTTCCCATCAACACCCAACACGGTTGCTGCAACCTTTGCCTATTCTAGAATGGAAATGGGAATCCATATTCATGGATTTTATTACTTGAATACCAAGGACTAGGAAGGAGCACGACTCAAAGATGGTAGTGAAAGATAATCTTAGCAAGTTTGCACACTTTATTCCTATTAAATGCACTTTTAAGGCTATTAACTTAGTAGAAATTTTCACTAAAGATATATTTAGGCGTCACGGTATGCCCAAAATTGCGATTTCAAACCATGATGCCAAATTCACTTGAAACTTTTGTAAAGAACTATTTGAAGGAATGGATACAAATTTTACCTTTGGTACAACCCATCACCCACAAACTAATGGGAAAATAGAAAGAACTAATGAGATCTTAGAATATATGTTAAGAATGTATGTTAGAGATAGACCAACCAAGTGGGAAGACTACATTTACCTAGTTGAGGGTTTCTTATAATAATGTGTACCAAACATCATTGAAGATGAGTCCCTTTGAAGTGTTCTATGGCAGAAGATGAAAATTCCTCTAAGCAGGGATCATCATGAAGATCAGTTAATATTAAAGAGAAATGTGTTAAAGGAGGTGGAGGGTGTGGTTAAATAGGTCAGACAGAATTTAAAAACAACAAAAGATTGAAAAAAGTGTTATGTATATTTGAAAAGGCTTCAAAAGGAATTCAATGTCTGATATCATGTGTATTTAAAAGTGAAACCAAAGAAAAAAACACTTAGACTTGGAAAATGTGCCAAGTTATCAGCTAGATACTTTAGACCTTTTGAAGTTTTAGTTAGAATTTGACTAGTTTCTTATCACATCACCCTTCCAGCAAACATAAAAGATCACAATGTTTTTCATGTATCTTTATTCAATAAATATGTACATGATACATCTCATATAATTGATTGCAATGTTGTACATGTGGAATCACAGTGATTTTTTTTGCATAACCACTACGTATTCTAGGCTACATATTAGTCACGGTGCATAATAAATACACGGCTCAATTGAAATTTCATGAAAACATTTCAGTCCTGAAGAGGTGACATGGGAGTTGGAGTAAGATTTTAAAGAAGCATGTCCCTCTCTATTTTAACAAGCTGGAATGAATTCCAAAAAAATTATGATTATACACTAGGAGGATGTCAAATTCAAGTGGGGAAGGATGTGACATCCCATGACTTGAGGGTTTAATGTGAATATTGTTTATAGGTTTTTTTCTTTTTTTAATATTTAAAAGTCTCAAAAACATAAGAAGAATTTAATTATTAGTGATTTTTTACTAATAATAAACGATTATAAATATACATTTATAATGCTTTTGTTTTAACAAATAAAAGGCTTTGGAAATTAAATCTTGGAGTACAATTCACTGAAAAGAGATGAGGGTATTGGTGAAGAATATTAATTACTCATTAATAAGTATTAGGAGTCTAATCTAGATGATTACTTTTAGTGTGAAATTATGGAATTGGCCAATTAATTGTTTCCCTAGAAGTCATGGTGTTGCCTTTGGTAGTAGGAAACAAAAACTCATTAATGAGTAGTAACTACCGGCCACCTACTTGTGTGGTGGAGGTACTTACCAAAAACCAATAAAGTAGTATATGGGTAATGGATACGAAAATATTTTTGGTCTACTTGTTTTTGTCTTTGATACTATTGTAAAACTGGAGACTAAAGAGAAGCAAGTGAGAAAAAGACACAAAGAAACTGTAAACCTTCATTCTGGAGATATATTATCAAGGTTAAGAGGAACCAAGTACCTAGCTATGAATTTTAAAGACATACATTTAAAGTGGCTGCTCTGGAATTTTCAACTGTGTAAAATTTTGAACGTAAATTCAAAGAAAATAAAATTAATGTTCTATTAATTTTCTAGTAATATATATTTACAAATTGTGGATAAACATTTAAAAATCCATTGCAGTAGTATTTAGAGGAAATCATTATTTGTCATTTCTTTTTATTCCATATTCATTTGTATAGAAATTAGTGCATGGAATGATTATATAATGAAGTAATTTATATACATATAATAGTAATAATACGCTATTATATATGCATATAAGATATAAATATGAGAGAGAAACAGCAAGTTAATTTATTCACACTGGAGAGTAGAAAATATATACAGATTTAATAAAATAAATGTTTTATATACATATATCTATTTAACATTTCACCAAAAAAAAGATGTAGACAATGGTATAGAAAAAGAAATACAAACTAGATAATAATATTTCTTTTAGAAATAAATTATTCAAGTTCTTGACAAAATTAAGTATAGAGAGAATAGTTATCAAAAATTCGACCCAAAAAATTCAAAAATTTGGGTGTTCGATTTGGTTTGGCGATTAATACGCTAATTCGAAGTTTGGTATGGATGTTCGAGTTCACGCATGGGCAGATTAAATTCAAATTTAGATAACAGAAAAATCAGGCATGGGGAGATAAATTCAGAATGAGATAGCAGAAAAATCAGGCATGGTGCATATGTTTCAAATTGAGATAACATGGTGGCGATCCCGAGGAGGGACGCGTGGCTATTGACCGTTTAATTTTTCGGTTCCAAGTTACGTTTGGTGGCAGAGTTTTTGGTGTGTGTTTTAATTGCGGTTTAATGTTTTGTTGCCCACCCTCTGTGCTGAGCTCGGGCTGGCCACTAAGGGTCATCACTTTTAGCAAGGGGTTTGGGAGGTCATTTTTCCTATGTGATGGTTTTGCTCTACTGGCACTCTATGTTCTCGCATGGTATTCGCAATGGATGGTAATTATTGTATGGCGGTTTAATGTGCTTTGTTGGTTTTCAGTGGTTTATTGGTGCTTTGTCTTTACTCATTCTCTATGGGGAATCATTGCTCTGGTGTTTGGAGGGTTTCATGTCCTCTCTCTGGCAAGTCTGTTTGTCTCTGTTATTTGTTTCGAGCTCATTTCTATACATTTTGTGGTGATTTGTTTCTTGATGTGGGGTCTAGTTATGCTTTGGCTCTACAAATCTCATGTCTCTCCTTGGCTGTTGCATATGACTACTCGGCGCCCTCAATTTCAAGTAAGCTGCTCCTTCCGATTTCAATTTCACTCCCTGTTTTTAAAGGTCCTAATGCTCTGGCTCCTTAGTAAGCAAGCAAAGCATGTTCATAGCTTATTCACTCATGGAAACCCTCTATTGTGGGTCTTGGCTCTCTTCCATCATCTCGAAAGTGGTTCTTCTCCGAGTAAGGTCCTCGTTCTCCTTCGAGTTAGTTATTCACTCTTATTTTTTTTATTTTCGTGGCTCAATTCTAACCATTGCCCGCTCTGTGGTAGTGTGAAGGCCCTTCCATGGAAGTGTTGCTCCACAGCTTCATCGTGGGACTATTCGCGGGCTTAGGGAAATGAGGGTAGGGTCTTTTCGTAGCTTTTTCTTGTTTGCTTTGTTGTGTGTCTAATTTTACAACAGTGGTTCTACGGCTTGCTCTGGTTTGTAACTCGGCTATACCTTTGATGTTTTAGGTCTTTTATATTTGTATGTGATTTGTAACTCGGCTATACCTTTGATGTTTTAGGTCTTTTATATTTGTATGTGATTTTTGATGTGTTCATACTCTCACTAGAAGATTTAAACATAACCTGTGGACTGTAATGTGTTTTGGTTTCATGAGTTTTCCTAATTAGGTATTGAAATTATCATTATACAATAGATTTATAGGATCTTATATATGTTAGTTATATATTTGTTAGTTATATATATTAGCGGCTCCATCCTTACGACTTTCCTTTCGATTCTCTCCTCCAGCAGAAGCGATTTGAGCAGTTTGATAGAAGGCACAGGGACATCAACGGTGAGGATACCATCCGCCCGGAAATTCAGAGAGCGGGCCAACTGTAGAACCAAGCAAAAGCACAAAATCGACGTTCTCATCTTTCTCAAACCGAGATACACTCAACCGTCTATAATATTCACCCCAATTCGGCAATCCTGCACTGGCAGCAGCAGATGGGTAGGCTGAAATCTCCTTTATAGAGAATGGTCATGTGATCTGGAATCAAGCTTAGGATTTAGATTAATAATTTCCAGTTATTACTAGGTAAATATTAATCATATAGGGTAAGTAATTTCTAGTTATTATTGGGTAGGTAGTAATCACCATCTAATAGGTTAATTAGTTTAAATTAATGATTAAGTCACTCTCTTAGAGTATTTAAGAATAAAATAATATTCAATTGCAATGAGAAAGATACCCATGATTAACTTACTCCATAATACTTAATATTTATTATTTTGCTTTATATTTTGCTTTAGTACGGAGATTCCTGGCAAGGTAGGTGGCTTTTTGGATTTGAACAACATGCTTATGATTGCCGTTCCATCCATTGTTTGAATCCAGCTATTGCCCACAGCCGGCATATAAGACGAAGGCTGAGTTCCCTTTATAGGCTGGAGTCACGGGCGATCCCTCACAATACGTTAAGTTTCTTTGGCATGATATACATTTTGAGTGCGAAGATTCTTTACATCTCACATCAATGGATAAGTTAGCTATCTTTTTCGAATTTAATTTTGTACATCTGCATTGTTCCACTTTCACAACATAATAAAAAATACTCTCATATCCTAGAAGGGGAAGGAATAAAATGTTTGAAAATAATGTCCGGAAAAGAAAATACATGGTGGATGATAAAATATAATGTGTTATTGGTTATTATATTTTATTAAGTGGTTTTGTTGGGTAGCTTAATTGGTAATGACGGTGGAAATGAGGTCTTATAAAAGTTGAAATTTTGGGTTGGAATCTTGTGTTATCTCTCAAATCCAGGTGAGAAGTTGGACATGATAGAGATGTAGTCCTACTAAACTTATAAAAAATAATATTTTATTAAGTGGTATGGTTTATTATTTTTTATTAATATTTTAAGATTTAAATACTTTAGGCACTAAGCCTTAAAATTTTTTGGGATTGTCAAATATCACTTGAATCTAGTCATATTTTTTCCAAAACTTTGATAGTATGAGCATTTGAATCTTCTATTTTCTCGTGGAAAGCACCATCAAAAACCCCTCCAACACCCAAAATCTTGAAGCTTCACCACGATTTCCAAACTTTTTTGCACACTTTAAAAAATTCTTCGAAGAATTTACATTTACACTAGAATGCTCTAAAATACTTTATGGATATATTTTTTATTTATGATTTTTTTGTTTTTTGGTTGGTTATAAAAGTTGTATTTTCTCATAATGCCAACTTAAGAGAATTCTTCTCCTTAATCACATTCTATTTTTTTTGGTAAATTCCTTTGGAACCACTTAGCGTGGTTAATCATCAAGATTTTAATGAATAATGTTTTGATCTAACCATATTAATATATAATGCAGAGATGCAAAAGAGTTAGCTATAACCTAGAGAAAAAATAATTTATTTAAAATAAACCTTAAAAAGAATAATAATAAAATATTTATTATAAATATCAAAAAAACTTATAAATTAATGAATATGAATAGAAATTGATTTTATAAAAAAAACCATAAAATGTTATTTTATAATATTTTATGGTTATTATTATTTTATTATTAAATATAAATAATATAATTATTATTATTTTATGAGAGATTCTTCGGTGTAAATCACATGAAATTTCATTTGTCGACGTGTTTCGAACCTACCAATGTGGTTCATCGTGAGGACAAGTTAAAGAATCAGATCCAATATGCATGTTAAATACAGCAAACATCCAACAACTATAATCTTTGACCAGGCAACAGCTAACTTTGACTCTTATACTCTAAAACAGCTAGTTAGACAAGAACCCAGGTATAATTATATTAAATTAAAAATTAAAATAAGTCAATTCAAGGGACTATGATTTTACATAAAAATTTTAATACTTTTATAATTATTTAATTTTATTATATAATTTTTATAAATATATAATTATTAAATTAAATGAAATGATTATTATTAATAGTTAGTCATACATAAGAGGTATTAACTATTTTATATTTATTTTTAATTTTTATTCCTATAAATATTAAAATAAAATAATTTAAGTACTATATTGAATAAAACTATAATATATTAAAATCATAGATATATTGACTAATAACGGCTGTATTGACTAATGACTAACTTTGACTGGGAAATGGCTAGTTAGATAGGACCCGAGGTATTAAATTAAAAATTAAAATAGGTCAATTAAAGGGACGCATGAATTTACATCAAAGTTTTAATAATTTATTATTATAAATATATAAACAAATTAAAAATTATAAGAGAGTTTCGGCGAATATGCACTGAAAGAAATATCCTTTGTCGACGCATTTCGAGACCACGTGTGGTGGGTCGCTGACGCATTGAACCACATGGTGGTTTGAGACGCGTCGAAAAATTTTCTTCATGTTATTTCACCCCGTAAACTCTTCTATAATTTTTATGGATCACAGAGCTAATTTCAAAATACTATACATATTAAATTAAATAAATTTTATAAAATTAATTGTTAGTTTACAGGATTTAAGTATTATATTCTTATTTTAATAATTTAATCTTATATAGAAAACTATAATGTATTAAATTCATAGATTTATTTAGTTGTTTAATTAATTGATAAATTGCTTAATTATTTTAATTATAGATTAATAAAAATATTAACTTAGGATGATTCCAAAACTGATAGAATTTTGTTTTTATCAAATAAGTTAAAATTATTAGAATATAAGGATACAGAATAATATGGGGGAAACTAAACAAAGAACAAGCTAAAAAGGGGGGAGGGGAGGAAGGGAAGAAAATGACTAGGAAGAGAGGGTTGGGATCAACAACTACTAATCTTCCATCTATCCTCTCTATTGAGATTGTTCGGTATTTTTTCAATATCAAGGGCTTCCCTGAATTTGCAATGGTGGAACTGCGAAACTTTAGCAATAACACTGGCCTCCTCGATACAAACATAATGTTTGGTATTTTCCACATGCTCTGCTAAAGCAGAGGACTTGGTCCTCCTATGTTTGAGGTCAACAGCATGTTCACTAATCCTTTGATTAATGGAAGGTCCAGTCTCACCAATATAGGGGGTCCCATAAGAACAAGGAATAATATAAACCCCTTTCATGTCCTTAGGGTCGATAGGATCATTCATAGATCTGAGGGACTTACGAATGGTGTTGAGGGGTCTAAAGGTCGAGGGGACATTATGCTTCTTAAGAATCCTTGCAATCTTATCAGTAGTCCCTTGCACGAATGAAAGATGGACACCTGGGACCCGCTCTTTCGGTTCTCTTTTAGTTAATGAATTTTTGGTAGCTTTGAGGAAAGCTTTTTAACCCAGGAATCTACTATAACCATTCTCAAAAAAGACATTCAGGAGATGGGATTTCTCTTTCTCGAAGCTCTTTTCATCAGAGATCCTTAGGGCATGAGTAGTAAGGGTATTGAGAACACCCAGCTTCTGAGTCAGGAAATGGTGGGAATTGGCATGAAGATATTGCTCTGTATGTGTTTTCTTTCGAAACACTTGGTGGGAGAGGGAATTGTCACTATTCTTAGAAATGAGAATATCAAGGAACGGGAGGCAACCATCGACTTCTTGTTCCTTGGTGAACTTTGTGGCCAAGGATTGACTGTTGAGATGATCAAAGAAGAGATCTAACTCCTCTTGGCCATGAGACCAGATGACATTAGTGTCATCTACATATCTTTTCCATGTGATTTACACCGAAGAATCTCTCATAAAATTGATATGGATCACAGAAGCCTCAATTCAACAAATGATTATTATTACTTTGTTATTAAATATAAATAACTTTAATATGGAAATGATTATTATTCTTTATTATTAAATTTAAATGAAAATAGTTATTGGAATATATATAATATATATATATATATATATATATAATAATATATATATATATATATATATATATATATATATATATATATCTAATTTTCAATTTCATATTCATATTTATATTTTTTCCATTAACATTCATTTTAAATAAATCATATTTTCCCTTTTGTTTTTTTATATTACATATTAACATGATTAGATCATAACATTTATTTGATTGAGTCATGATGATGAACCACACTAACTCATTGTCAAATCAAAAATTTAGAATGTGATTGTGATTTACGAGAATAATTCTCTTGAATAAGCTATATTTTATTAGAGACTTATGAAAATATAGATATATTTATGCGGTGGTTAGCCAATAGGAAACATGATTTGTGGTGAAACCATAGCTTTTTAAACATTGAAAACACTTTTATGTGAGTCAAAAATATTACATGGAAATCTTTAGGCATGACGAGAGAAAAACAAGCATATCCAAATAACTATATAAACTACCATAAAAATAACCATCATTGAAATAGGTAGAAATCATTAATCCACTCTTGCAATCTTTGATTCCTTGACAGTTGTGGGTTTTTGTTCACTTCCTACTAAATATCAGAAATCTGGAGGGAGGCACATGTGACCTTCAATTCATTGAAGGCGTTGATCCAAACCTTGACCTGCGATCTAAAATTCATTGAGCATCATTAGGATCTCTCAATGAGCGTCACCTCTGTCAAATAGAAATTTCCTAGCAATAATTTCATGTGCAAGTGAATGTCAATAATCTTCATGTACTCATTAAGCTGAAACCTGATGTACCTAATGTCTAGTACCCACTCAACAAATTCCCCAACACTCTCGATATTTGAAAACAATTCCCTCTCCATAGTGATGTTTCATTCTACCTCATCTATCTCTTCCTGAAATTGAGGCAAGTTTGTTGAAATTTGTGCAGCTTGAATGACATTTCGGAGAGGAGAAAACCCACCAAAAGTAAGTTGGTTGGGAAAAGTACCCAAGTGGTTGTGGTTTTGGAACCAAAGTTGTGGGTTCGGATCTTAGACAACTAATTCATTCATTTTATTTAATTATTAAAAGGTTCAATGGGTAAAACCATAAAATACCAAGGGTTCTCTAAATAAGCTAAAGGAAAAGTATAAATAAAGAGCTTGTGGAGAGGCAAAATACACACATTGTGAAGCATAACAAGTGTGGAGTGAAAGAGCCTTACATAGAGTCATTTTTATTCATGGAGGTTAAGATCTGCCTAAGCTAAATCGTAGGAGCATGTAATTAATCTTTTCCAAGGTGCCAAGCTAAGGATATACCAAGATGGAGTAAATCATGTTTAGTTTAGAGTAATAGATGACTTGTTTGAGGTATGGAATGCTACTATGGGGTAAAATGCACGGTGTATGGAGAATGAAAACTACCCTCAAAGGCCTTCTCGGGACCTTTGACAGACTGTAAGATTATCTGTAGAAGCTACAAAGTTATACACATGTTCATCTATCAAACATCAACTGATAAGGTATGGAAAGAGGATCACCTCAAGTCTCCTTCTAGATTTTTTTGGAGATCTCAATGCAGCCAAGAAGAACTCCTTCAAAGCTGGCTCCAAGACAATTCCTACACAAAGGAAAGGCAAACACAATCACAACATACAATCTTGAAAACTAATATAAGAATGCACAAGGAACATATATTTGTATATAGCTTAACTACTCATCTAAACAAGTATCGAAATGAACAACTCAATGAATAATGTTACCGACACTATGGAGTAGGGAACACAACTGTAGTTCTATATTAATAACGGGAGAGTGATTACAACCATCCGTTGTATCAGTCTTCCCTTGCCCCTTCTTCTTTTCTCTCTCTCTCTCTCTCTTCTAGCTCACTTCTTCAGTTTGAGTCAATGCTCAACAACTTAGTAGGCTGTCCTTTCAAATGCTCTAACCCCTTCCATAATGGCCCTCTCACTGCTTATGTAGTAATCGAGTTAGGGCTGCCAAGCTCCTGATAGAGTTCATTAGGGCGAAAGCAATGAACCTGCCTTGTTTTATAGCTTTTTCCCATTTGCCTTCTTTTTCAGATTGGAATTTCCCCAAATAGTTTGATTTTTGGGAATTTCCCTGCTTTTCTTGAGCAAATTTAGGGATAAATATCTAGATATTTGCGAGCAGATTCATTGGTTTGACCCACTGAACATCCCTTAGTTTCACTAATGCTGCTGCTGGTCTAAAAACTTGAGTTAGAAGGGTCACTAATGCACCCTTAGGCTTGGTAACAAGCTTTATAAAGCAGGTTTATAGTGCACAACTAGCGTTAGTGTGGATTCAAGGCCTGCAATTGTGGTCTTTGCTTCAGTCATGCTGTCTTTCACCTCTGAGTTGATGAGGATGTCATTTTTTTGTATAACAGATGCCCTTAAAGTGTGATATTAGAGGTAGAGACGATGGCCAAAATAATTTACTAAAACTATAATTTCCTGTGAAAATTTTGTAGAGAGATAGAAGCTTCGAGCGGCAAGGAAAACCTAATAGAACACGTATATATAAAACTGCTAAAATCATGTCCTGAGTCGGGCATTCCCATGCTCAGTAGTTATGTCAGAGTAATTTTATCCAAAGATATATAACAATGTTGGCTGCCGATAAGCACAAAGTAGATCCACTGTCATAATAGAATCATCCTGAAACAACTATCTCCAAAAAACAATATCCACAGCTTGGGAGAGGAAATAAGGCTAAATGATGTAAGCGTCTACCCAAGGTCTTGATTTCTGCTTCATCGAATAGCATAGATCGATACATGTGATAAAATGTGTTGACGTCGAACATGCATGAAATCATCTTATTACCAGTCAATAATGGAGACAATTAACAGATGTGAGGAAGGCCACCAATAATGGTGATGGTCTCCAAGATACATAGTACAAACTAGCGAGTGTGAAAGATTTCTTTGTCGTCGAACACCCGTAGAATCACTTAACCGGGAGCCAATAATGAAAACGCATGATCAAACATAAGGTAACCTACCACTAATGTCTACAAGTACCAAGGCACTGAATATGTTTCTGGGTTATATTCCTAGATAGAGTGTTGAAGTTGATAGGAAGAAACCTGTCGAAATGTAGGCAACGATGTGTCCTACATTAGTCGACACGAAACTGAATAAGAATGATTTCGTTTTTTGAGGAATCTTTTGAGCATTTGGGTCTAAACAATGGAGGGCACTATGAAAGGATATGTTTGATAAATTGGTGGAGGAAACAAATGGGTAACCCTTGAACAATAGAAGGCACGACAACACTTTTAACTAGACAGCACTAGACTCATCAACACTACAGAATGTTAGGATACAGAGATGCAATTACATTAGAGTATATAGGCTAAAACTCATAGGATTGTAGGGTTCATATTGAGAGGCCATCAAAAGGAAGGTTTATCTGAGGGAGTGCCATATTCAAGGGAATGACTGCTGCCAAACCACGCTTTCTAATACGAAATATAGTTGTATTTTCCACTTTCCCCATCTGATTAATTTAATAAGTCCAGACAGGTAAACTCATCGATATTTTCATGTTTAAAGAGTCTGAAAAGGATCGCAAAAAGAATGACTCTTTTCCTTATCTGATTATTTTAATGAGTCCAGATAGGCAAACTCATCGATCGTTTCATGTTTTAAGATTCTAAAAATTATCATAAAAAGAATGACTCTATAGCTTGTTTGTGTAATTTAAAGAGTCCAGACTAGACAACTCAGTGGTCTTTTCATATTTAGAGAGTTTTAAAAGATCGTAAAGTGCAACTCCATGGTGGTCCCTTTGTCATAGTTTTTAATTGGGTGCGACAAAAGGTTAATAGTATACACGGATCAGTTACTTTTCCGGTTTTTAATCCATTGAACCTGGATAAAGAGAAATTTATTTTCAATAGATGTCGACCTCATTTTGTTACATGTACGAGGCAATGAACTAAAATCATTTTTCGTTGTGAATTCTTAACGAATCACGTGACGACAAACTCAATACCATCATCAAAATTTGTGATGAGTTAGATGAAGAAAACTCAGGGTATATTTTTCAATTTAATGAGCGAGAAAAAGAGGGAAAAGAATGGCTCATCCCTTCTTCATAGTTTTACAAGCTCGAAGGAGGGGAAAAAATCGGGGATTTTTCGATTTAAGAGTGAGAAATTGTCCCAAAAAAGAAAGTTCTCTTACTGCTGTCATATATTTTTAATGAGCCCGGTAACAAAAACTCGAGGTTTTCAGTTTAATGAGAAAGAAAAGTACCTAAAAGAATGCTTGGGTCATCCTTATTGAGTTTAACGAGCCGAAAGACATAGCTTGAGATTTTTTCAGTTTAAAGAGCTAGAAAAAAGTGCCTAAAAAGAATTCTCCTTTGGCCTCTTTCTGTTAATGAGCTGGAAAAAGATCAAAAAAGATTCGCTGAGAGCATCATTGTATGGATTTAATGAGCGCAACGATGAAAACTCATAGATTTTTATATTTTATTAAATAGAAATAAAATATCACAAAAAGTGCTCTAACCATCATCGTATAGATTTAACGAGCTCAACAATGAAAACTCGAAGATGTTTATATTTTTTAAAGAGAAATAAAATATCACCAAAAGTGCTCTAATATTCGTTGGAGTAGTTTAATGAGCCCAAAGAAGGAGACTCGAGGTTTCTTGGATTAACGAGCAAGAAAAATACCATAAAAAGAATGCTCCATCTTCTTCATGGTAGTTTAATGAGCCTGAAGAAGGAGACACGAGGATTTTTTGGATTAACGAGAAAGAAAAATACTAGGAAAAGAATGCTCAATCTTATTCATGGTAGTTTAACGAGCATAAACAAGGAGACTCAAGGATTTTTCAAATTAACAAGCAAGAAAAAATACCGTAAAAGTAATGCTCGATCTTCCTTGATCTCCTGATTGACAATAGAAGGGTCTATGTCATGCATTTCGTCATAAGACCAAGGAAAAACATCATGGAAGTCCCTAAACAGGTAGGTGGAGCTCAAAATTTCCTTAGGATTGTGATTGGCTCCAATCTATATGTTTTCCATGATGCCTGTCTTAACAGAAATATCGATGAGCAATGGTTTTGAAATATTGTCCATGTTTCCCTCCACCTCCAAAATTTGGAGGATCGTATAGGGTGAGGAAATGATTTGTGGAATGTTAGGGGACAGGATTTGAAAAGGCATCATGTCCAAATCAAATATCGAAACATGATGGTGAAAATCCTCCCAAGGTCACTTTTCTAAACTCGTGACATCTCTAATAGCTTCGTCCATATGTACGACTTGATTGAGTGGATCTAAAGAAGGAGCAGTTATGGGAGGGGCAGTGGTATCGTTGGCTGAAATCGAAGTGACCGGAGATTTGGATGCAAATTGAATGGCTTGGTAGGTTGATTCAGCTGGCGACAACCACATTTTCTCTCCATATGTGTCAATGTTTGAAGGAACCGGCAGGATCCATGAATCGGTTTTTTCATGAGGAATAGATGAAAGCATATTGACCATCTGTGAAAACTTCAGTGGCTGAAGAGGAAAACAACCCATGAGGGAAGAATCCTTCAATAGATAAGTACCGATACTGACATAAGAGTTAGGCACACCACTTACTAGGGGTACGGAGTAGCTAGGTAACAGAGAGTAATCTGGGGTGCAAAAGGACAGTTGGTCGACTTTCACTATCTTTCCATCCAAGGAAAAGAGGATGATATAGAAGACCGAAGACACAACAACCTTCATGGCATAAGTCCAAGTGTGGCCCAAAAGCAGATTATAGTCGAGTTTATGATCCACGACTTCAACATCTACCATTACCGTTTTCCCACTCAAGGTGATGGGATAGCTAGCTAGGTAACCTTTTGGGATCAATGTGTGGCCGTCGAAAGCTTTAAGGGAGTTCGACGGTGGGGATAGGGTTAGAGAACCCAGGGCGAGCCAACATGAAGCTGACGTGATGTAGGTTTAAGCACCTTCATCGATGACAGTTCTGTGTATACCTTTACCTTTTAATGTGATATGTACCTGAAATACAAGCTGTTGGGAAAGGCGAGGTTTACACTTGTCCATGTTAAAATAAAAAGCATGGAATCCGTAGGGTCAATACCTCCAATAGTTGAAAGAAAAGCTTTCCGTTGAGTGTGGAATGTTTGTAATACTTCGAGCGCTGACATAGCCAATGACGCTTTCTCCAAATCCTCTACGATGTTGTAGTGTTGGGTGGCACGTGCAGATGTATTGTGCGTTGTGTGTCAAAGTGCCCCTTTTGGGGGTCGAATTACAAAGCCCTCAACTGGCCTTTCGATATGCAAATCATTGGGCAGCAATGCATTTTGACCTGAGGATGGTTCTACTGTAGGAGGGACAAGAGCTCCGTAAGATTTGGCTCTTATGGCAAGTTATACCATTTCAAATGTGTAAATGGTAGAAGATCTTTCACTAGTTGAAGGATGTTGCGAACCATCACTGCCCCCTTGCGAGGGTTACAGTTGGTTGGCAATAAGATTTTGCTGCTACTGAGTGGGAAAATATTCCTAAGGATAGCAGGGGTCTTACCAGTATCTCTTTTGGCAAGGTAATCTGTGCATTCCTGAAGACGTGGACAACACTACGTTGCGTGGTCTTCAGCACAGAGTTCGCAAGGAAATCTTGTAGGTGTATCCTTTTCATCAGCAGTAGGTGTAATGGCCTTTTGTTTTGGGTTGGGCAGCTTTATTGACTGCTCCTTAGAAGGAGCGGTATTTTTCTTATTCTTCTTTTTCTTACCACTAGGATTTTGTGTAGACTGCACAGAGTTTATCGCAGTGGCAGGAAGAGCAGTCGTATTGGTAGAGGGGTCCACTACCATCTTGGCAGTGGAACCACTGAGTTGTTTTATAGCAGCCCCAGAGGTTGTGCCGACAATCCTGTCGGTGTGCACTCTGGGGTGCTGAGTGGTGGAAGCATTGAGGTTACTAGGAGCATTGGGGATTATGTCGTAAAGAGTGTCAGACTGTGAATATACCAAATCTAAGTGTTGGGCACAATGTATGGATTGGTCTTCTGTGACCACACCACCTAAAGCGACATCTCTAGCAATTTGAGGGAGTAAGGACTTGCAAAACCAGTCCGTTAAGAGAAAATCTGGGATGGGAGCTTTTACCAACCTCTGCCTACGTCTCCATTCATGAATATGATCAGAGATGTGGTTGGTAGTATCCTAACGAAATGAAGTGAGGATCTCTATCCCGGTCTCATAGCAGATAGATAACTGGAAGTTCTTTAGGAAATCCATCGCTAAAGTGTCAAAGGTATTTACTGACGTGCGTGGTAACTCAATATACCATTTCGCTGCATTGCCAGTGAGGGTACGGGGAAAAAGACGTAACCGGACACTATCATCCACCATAGATTTTGAAACACACCAGAGATGGTAGGTGGTGATATGGATGCCCGGGTCCTCCCCTTGTTTTCCATCGAACTTTGGGATGTCCGTTGGTATCTTATGCAGGATCGACGACCATTGTAAGTTGTGATAGATGGGGTCATTTGTTAGCTTGTACAAGTCTGGTATATCCAATGTTGCCAAAAAAGGTAAAGAGTTAGGTGCCCCTGACTCGGACAATAGTGATGACGGATGACCTGAGGAGCTTTGGGCTCCTGCCATCATTTGGTTCCCCATAGTGTACATGGGTTGTGTGGTGTAGCAGTTTCATTGCAGTATGGTGTTGTAGAGTGGATTTCCATGAGGATTTTGATACTGGGGTATGAAATTTCCCTCAGTATAAGCGGTGCCCCCTTGACTCATTTGAGTATGTGAGTAGGGTGCCCCCATGGTCGGGTTTCGAACCCCTTGTGGATTCCCAACCAACACAGAACTAACCATTTGTCTTTGACTAATAGAGGGAACACTCATGTCAATTAGTGACTAACCATGCATGCCTGATAACGGAGGGGGAACTGTTACATTCCCTACCTGCATGTGCATATTTGGAACCCCCCCAGATATATTAATCTGGGGGTTTGAACTATACTTTTGCGGTCGACCATATTGTTGGTAAATGGGAACCACGCCCATAGTGTCGCATTGAGTGTTATAGGGAGCACTATATGTGGCACTTGTCGAAGGTATGCATTGTGGCACCGTAGGAGTGGAACCTGGCATTTATTGGGTTCCACTTATAGAGGGTGTTATGTGAGTTGTTGTACCTGGGACAAACGAGATAGTGGGATTCGCCATTACCGCTATTGTGATGACTATCGACTGGGGGAGTGGTAAAGGACCAAAAGTGTCCCTAAAATTCCACAACCTGTGAGTCATCGACTGGATAGATGGAAATGTTCCAACTACTGAAGCATGAAGTATAGGTACCACGGGAGCCAAGATAGGTTCCAACAGAGTCGTGAGTAGAGGGTTAGAGGGAGGAAGAAATCCTTTGGTAAAGAAATCCTCCAGCAAACTTGAATCATCGGTAGTCCAAACAGATCCCGTGTGAGATCTAGGAGACTGATCCCTCGAAGATGAGGAATCTGGTTCAGTGGAACTCGACGGATCTTCCACAATGAGTGGAGGAAGTCCTAACAATCATCTAAAGTGATGACAAGGGCCGAATGTAGCCACGGTGACCGTTAATTTTTATCAAATAAATTTTCTTGTGATATTCTTTGAAGTCTCAAATGTTGGAAATAATACTGAGAGGGGGGGGTGAATCAGTATTATCAAATTCTTTTCAATATGCCTTCATTAATTTATTGATCATTAACTTGTGTATAATAATGAGCATGAAACAAGAAAAATAGAT